>BQNB010015504.1:10819-73143 GCA_026074375.1 Tanacetum coccineum
GTTCGGATCCTGATTTGAATGAAGCAAAGATAAGTTTGATAAGCTATTACTACTTAATTAAAAAGCAACAAATAATGACAATTAAGCAAGTAAACAAATTTTAAACCCCTAAAATGTAAACTAAACTTTTGGATAAATAACGAAAGAGTGCCGAAAATTATTAAAAATAAAAGCCCTAATTTTTATCTTTTTATAAAAGTTTAATTAAACTAATTAAAACCTAACCCTAACTATTCATTAAAACTTAATAAACTAATTAAAAAACTAACTTATGGACTAATTGAGCAAAAACCTAAGAAACTAACTGGGAAACTAACAAACTGACGGAGGGACTAACTGAAAAACAACTAAGATTGAAAAGTTACACTTTCTACCCTGAGAATCTACCCCGATCACAAATTAGTTCCAATAAGCATTCGAAATTTTAAAGAGATTAAAACGAAAAACTCAAAGAAGCAAAGTTGTAAAGGAAGCTAGTGGGAACAAAATTAACAAAAGCACTATGGTCTGAAACTCAAAGATAAGCTCTAAAAGAGCTTCTCAATAAGCTGTTACAGAAACTAGGGGTTTGGGCTATGGTTTACCAAAACAGCTATAAAATGCTCAAATAAAGTTCAAATCTAAAAAGGAAAAACGATCCAGAAAGCTTATGATGTGCTTAATCTAGCAATGCAAAGAAAACTAAGCTAGAAGTGCTCTTAAACTACTAAAATTAACTAAAAATCAAGCAAACTCAGGAAATAAGCAAGGAAACACTAACTTCAAATAAGCTAGAGAACTTAATAAGCTAAACTTGACTTTAAAACTTTAAGGACTTATTAAAATACTTATAATCTATCTAATTAAGCTGTAAAATATAAACCCATAAGATAAATTAACAAATTTAAATCCTAAGAACTCTAAGTACTGTTTTTGGAGTTTTCAGGTTTTTTATGACTTTTGACAGCTAAATAAGCTAAGACAATAAGCTAGAAAACAAGATTAAAGACTTAAACTATATTAAGCTATATTAAAACTCAAGTCCTACTAAATTTGATAAACTAGATCCTAAAATTACTGATCTAAATTAAGAAAGCAGTACTAACTTGGAAGTTAGTACTGGTAGTGTAAAGGCTCAGCAGTATTAACTTATGTTAATACTGCTAGTGCAAATTAAGAGTGCACTAAACCAAACACTACTTAATCATTATGACAGAATTTGAGAAAAGCTTTTAAGAGAAATCTAATGAACAAATACTAAATACCAGATAAAAACTAGCTTAAAACAAACTTAGCAATCATGATTAAACAACTGAATAAGTAAAATTCTAAGATCTTAACTAATTAAGCTAATATTTTTGGATTTTATGAGTTTTTATGACAGAAATTAGTAACTAATGATCTATAACTATTTAAGCAAAAACAGATAAGGACATATAACTACTAAGCACTAGAAGAGATATTTAAACACTAATAAGCAAAGAGAATAAGCAAATAAGCAATATTAAACATATAAGCTATAACTAAGCAATTTAAACTGAAATTAGAGAAGAATGAAAAGAGAAACTTACTTGATCCTTTAGCTAAACAAAAGGAACCAATTAAGGCAGCTACAAGCTCTCTAGCTTATGAATAAGCTAGAGTATAAGTCCTTGGGATCTCTTCCAAGTTAAGATCCCCTTCCAAAAGGCTCAAATACAATAAGATCCATAATAGATTTAACTTATTTAAGGTTTAAGTAAGATTAATTCTGAATTAAAACAGCTCTATTTCAGCTTATAGACTGAAAGAGCTTAATATGAGCTTATTGAGATAATATTGGCTTATTAAGAGAGCTTATGACTTTAAATGAGAGCTTAGAAAATGAGATTTAAAACACTAAAAACTGAATTTCATTAATTAAAGAAGCTGATTACAATACTTGAAAAAGGAAATTACATTTAAGAAAATTACGAATTTAAGCTAAAAATTAATAAAAACTAAAAATCGACCCTTCATGTGTGTGAGAATGAGGCCTATTTATAGTGCCAAGCTGAAGCTTCTAGGTCCTCTTGCCTTGCTCTCCAAACTTTTAATCTCTGCCATTCATTTCTTCAATCATTTGATCTATGTTGTGGGACGTTGGATCAATTTGTGGACACCTGAGGATTGCCAGCGTGTCATTCTTTGATGTGACGTTTGTGCTTCTTTTGTGAGGGATACAAGAGCAATTTTCTTCCTTACTTGTGCTTTTCTCTCAATAACGTGGCATTCTTCCTTTGGAATTGGACCAATCAGAGATGGGGAGTGACATTTCTCACTGCCAAGGTGTACTTAATCCCACGAATTGTCCTTTTTAACCTTCAATTTCTTTTTGCCCCTTGATGTAAGTGGAGGGTGAAATGGGGAAGACGATGAACAGTGAATGGGATTTACCCGCCTATTTTATAACTGAAATGGGTAAAACTCGTTTGAACTTTGGCTTTGTAACACAAATGGTCCTTGTGTTCTTTTTCTTCTTTTCTTGATTATAAAAGGACTTTCGATTATTGCAAAACTGGCCCTTGTGGTTTGTTATGAGTGGAAAGTGGGCTTTGGATTGGGCTTTGACTGGGGCTTGACATTCTTGGCTTCGGTTTTGTACTCTTCTGATTCTCGTGTCCGTGCTTGCTCGTTCTTGACTGTTTTCTTGTGATTTTTGACTTATCCATACCTGCATATACAAAACACAAATACAAGCATATTTTTGCCATTTTTGGTCTGTTTTGGGTTTAATTGGGTTATTTTAGGTACAAACGGATATGTGTATTTTACACTTATCAAAATTCCCCAAACTAAACGATTGTGTGTCCTCACGCAATATCACATGCCTTATAACCAAATACCTCGAAAATTCCCCAAACTAAACCTTTGAAAAGTAGCAAAGATTTTTGTTTGAGAGAGTTAACTTGAGTGCTTGCTGCATGAGTCACAGCGGCAGCTGCGAGTGCTTTAGCTACTCTTGTGGCAATGAGCTGGTTGAGCATCTGAGTGTCAATGCCACTGTTGATGTCCACGTTGTTTCGATTGGTCGAACGGTTGACTAGAGGGTTCTGGCGGACAGTTAGGCATCGTCCGGGTGCCATTTTCTTATTGCCTTAGATAAGCAAGAAGTACAAATTTTTTTTGGGTAAAAATGCTCCAAAAGTAGTCCGAATTGTGTATTTGAAAATTTAAGTTTCGTCTAGTAGAAGGTGAATTAGCAATCTGCAGTGCAAGGCGATTTAACAATTCCTTTGAAAGGCGATTTAACAATTCCTTTGCAAGGCGATTTAACAATAGAAGGTGAGTTAACAATAGTCCTTTGGAAGGCGATTTAACAAATCCTTTGGAAGGCGATTTAACAATTCCTTGGAAGGCGATTTTAACAATTCCTTTGGAAGGCGATTTAACAATAGTCCTTTAGAAGGCGAGTTAACAATAGTCCTTTAGAAGGCGATTTAACAATTCCTTTGGAAGGCGATTTAACAATAGTCCTTTAGAAGGTGATTTAAAAAGGCTATTTAACAAGGCTATTTATAACAAGCTAATTATAACAAGCGACTTAACAAGGCCTATTTAAACAATGCATTTAACAAGGCTAGTTATCTAGGGAATGTAACAAGGCTATTTAACAAGTGATTTAGCAAGCGAATTAAGCAAGAACCATTTTCATAGAAATTACTTTATCCTGTTTTCACCGAAGACCAAACTTAACACCTTCCATAAAACCAAAACAAACACAACACCTTAATTAAAAACCGATCAACAAGATTCACTAAAAAACGACAAAACGCTTATAAAATTAGATTTCAATGTCAATTATCAGAAAGTTGTAACTAGAATCCCTTATTTGAGATTGAAGTGGGTTTCACGAAGGCGTCTACTTATTTCATCATCCGAGAATCCATCTACTTTCTACCCTTTTTCCCTACTACCCACTCTAACAATTGATGGACTTGCGTGAATTTAAAAAGGTTTATGATTGAGACTTGCATTACCCAGTTATACAGTGTAAGGAGTTACATATGTAGTACTACACGGGTCAAGCTGTCACTTAAAGGAGATTTACGTTGTAGTACTCAGTGTCCCACGCATAAGCCGATTGGATTAATTTCAAGAGGTTTTGTACTTTTTCATATACTTTATGATTGAAGTATAGGGTACTTAGAGGCTTTCTTTTGCACCGTTCTTCAATCAACAACAGTGCAAGCTTAAGTAACAAATTTGGGGAATCTTACTTCATTTTCAAGTTTGGTATACCGGGTTTACTTCACCATGTGGTCATAGCAATAGTCGACAAAATACGAGGTTGGTAAGTTAGCTAGAGAGTTAAAGGTTGAGATGTAATCAACAATTCTTACGGGATATTTGAAGCTACAGATCATCAATGATACTTTACAGTCTTAGTAAAATCTTTTAAAGTTCTTCAATGTCTTTCATAACTTTTCAAGATTGTTATGCTTATGACAAGAACTTCTCGAGTATATGGTCGTACACGTCAATGATGCTTCCGAGAGTTCAAAACCATCATGGGGGAAAATGTGTACTTTGAGTAATCAGGTCAACTTCCAAGGGGAAATAGTATATACTACTTTACTTAGTAAGGTGTTTATCTACATACGTAAGAAAGATTTGTTGCTGATTTTCTCGTATGTACCCCGCACGGATATTCACCAGACAAATGACCTATCCGAGTATATAAAATTAGTATTAGTTAGTGTAAGATGTACACATGTGAAGGATGATTCCTTAAAGGGATAAATTGTCGCTCATACCCCCTTCGGGAATAGATTGCTTTGTGTGCAATTCACTTCAGCACTATCTTGGAGGAAGAAAAGTGCATTTCCAGTTCTTAATTGATTTTGGTGCTACGGTTTCAACTTCTTTAAAAGGGATAAATTGTGTACCTCAGGTATTGGATGATTCTTCTACAAAATTCCGATGTGCACTTTAAATGTCAATGTTAGAAGATCGTTCGAGCTACATCAAATTTTCAGAATCTGCTAAAGATACAGATGTTGGTTTGGGGGGAAGCTGATTCAGAAACTTCACCAAAAAGGAGTCTATAAAGAAATATTTTCAATACATGCTGCATGAATTGGGGGGAAGTTAATTTAACTCATGCATACTATAATGGTTCTAGAACAAGTCAAGACACAGAAGATCCAAGCTGGAGTACAATATCAAACAGGCAGACACACACATCATCTACAGCCAGATGAAAGCGCCTTGGATGTCATTATAATTATGTTGTATTAGATACCTGATAGGAAAAATTGTAAGTAAATATGTATGTCCCATATTCGGGAAGATTTTGAGCCTTCAAATCTGTCTGACTTATACGGAATTATATTAAATATTGTAAGGGCGTGACTATATGGACTAATAATGTCAAGTACGTATAGTAAACAAGTCCCACCCTATATAACCCTCATATACTATACATAGAGGGAGAGGATAATCATTTGGTATCATTATAGGTGTGTGTCTATTTCTATCTTTAAAAAACACACAACTATCCCTCACTGCACTTTTCTCACAACAACAATAATAAGGGCTACTTATTATTTCTAACCTCCCCGACCTTCCGGAATTGTGTTATGGCTATAAACTTATGGGTAACAGTGCCTAACTCACTTTCACAAAACCCGCTTTGTAAGTTTCTAATTTAATTTAACTTTACTTTTGTATTTCTTATATGATGCGTAATTGTCCAAATAGAACCTTTAGTTAATCCTTTTTCCATAAATTCACTAATGTTTTCAAGAATGATAAAATCAACTAAGAATTGTTGGTTTCCTATGAACACATGTAAATTTTTAGCAAGTCCCACCATGTTAATTCCAGAATACACTAGCTCATGATTCATGATGGTGTTGTAGGCTTTTCTAGACATTATGTTGAAAGGGGTTTATGGTTCAAAATAGGGGTTAAAATTAACAAACCATATTTTGCAAGAGAATTGTAAATTATTAGGGTTGTGCAAATGAATTCTACTACCGCTTTTAAAAAAATCGGTTTTAGCTTTTTCATTGGACAAAATCCCGGGATCTAGGTCATCCCACATGTCATCTATATCAACAAATTCTTCCAATCCTATGCTTATTATTTGATCAGGATCACAAAGCGTCATACTAAAATCTTCCGTGTCTTCTACTAATTCTGATGGTGAGAGCGAAATAATATCTTGGCTTCCATATTCAGGTGATAAGTAATTTTCAAAGTCCCATACCTTTTCGTCATTCATGACTAAATCATCTAATTCATGCGTTTTATCTAATTCGTTTATAACGAAAATAGGAGAAATAAAGGCGGAAGATTCTTTCTTATTGATATTAAAGACTACTTGATCATTTCTAACTCCTAAAGAGATCTTTTTACCGTAAACATCAATGTTTGCATGAGCAGTTGCTAACATGGGCCTGCCTAGGATAATTGGGACATTTTCATCTTCCATGATGTCGAGAATGACAAAATCAACGGGAAACACAAAGTTACTAATTTTCACTAGTACATTTTCTTTTATCCCTTTTGGAGATTGCATGGATCTATCAGCCATTTCAATAGTCATTCTAATGGGTTTCAAGCTTCCAAGTCCTAATCTTTTGAATAAGGAATAGGGCATGATGCTAATACTCGCCCCTAGATCAGCTAAAGCATTACTCATGGAGTGGTTTCCAATAATACAAGGAAGGATGAAACTTCTTGGATAGGTTTTTTTCGGGGGAAGTTTATTTTGAAGGGCAGCGGAGTAGTGTAGGGGTAATTCCTTGATTTCATGAGAAGCTACTTTTTGTAATTGATGTTTTGGTTTATCATGAGTTGTAGTTGGTTCTTTATTTTCCTCAAGGATGCGCCTTTTTACTTTTTCACCGAGTGTCTCAGTTTTAGGCATCAGAGTGTGTTTAGGGTTGTGTGTGGAGATCAACCGAGCTAGGTGATTTACTTTTTGCTCTAGTCTTTTTATAGAGGAATCATGATTCTTTAAACTTAGATCAGTACTTATCATGATCTTCTTCATCCACTCATTTTGGATTTCTTGTCTTTCGCTAGATTCCTTCAGACATTGCTCAAATTTGTCTTTGAGGTTGGTTGGACGATTGCTAGGTTCAGTGTAGGTCTTAACGTAGTCGATTTTGCTAGATCTTATGCTTTTAACCTTAGCATAGTAACTTCTTCTGTCATCATCCGTATTTAATTTGCGAAAATCAACCTTTAGCTCTTCCATTTCATGATTTAATAATTTTAGTTTTTTGGTAATAATACAAAATAGGTTAGGGGTAGTCATGTGATTTTCTTCGCAGTGCCATTTATGCGAATGATCAGCTAATTTTTGGATCGATTTCAATGCATCAGAAGCCGTCAACCCAAGAATAAGACTGTTTGAATCTACAGTTCGTCGAGTTTGGCTATTTAATCCATTATAAAATGTATTTACCTTTTGATGATCGTTGAGATCGTAAAAGGGACACTTGAAAAGTAGGTCGTTATATCTTTCCCAAGTATCGAAAAGGGATTCCTCATCTTCTTGCTTAAAATTTCAGATTTCACTCAAATGTTTGAATATCATCGCAGGAGGGCAAAATCTTCTAATGAAGTTTTATTTCAGATCACTCCAACTTTTCATACATTCAGTCGATGTTCTTTCGAACCATCTCTTAGCGATTCCTTCTAAAGTTAAAGGGAATACTTGTATAAGGGTAGACTCCTGAACGTTAAATATGCTAGTTATTTCAAGCACATTACTGATGTGTTCGACAGCACTATCGGTTGGATTACCTGAGAAGGAAATCTTACGTAATTCCTTTAAAAGCTGTCCCTTAACTTCAAATGTTGAGTTATTGGGACAGGCGAATCTTTTTCTAGTGTTGTTTAGATCGAGAGCTAGGTATTGTTCTAATGTGAAGGTTACAATATCTACATTTTCTGTATCTGACTCGGATGACTCAGATTCATAGAAAGTAAAGATATTATGAATGGGTGTGGGTGAAACCTCTCTTCTTGCTCGAAATTGTCTTCCCGGATTAGAAAATAGAGTAACCGTCCCTGCTTTACTCCTTATTGTCCTCATTTGAGTCAACTTTAAAACTAAAAGTATTAGCTCCCTGGCAGCGGCGCCAAAAACTTGATGCTTATTTTCTTTTGAAATATATATTTACCAAGTTTTAAATTTATAAAACTCGATCTACCTAACCACGCACTAACAGGCAAAGAACCCGATCATGGGTAGTATAGAATGGTAAATCCGAGGTCGTCCTAAAATAAAAGAGTTGGAGATATCAAGAGAGAAAACATGCTAACCTAGTTACTTCATTACTATTGTTATGAAAAGGCTTTCCTGTGCACTGTTAAACTATGGTTTCATTAGTGGTTTCAAAGGTCGATAGACCTGAATATGCATATATAGGCTATCATATACTTCTTACGATTCTGAATCATTCCCAAATCATTCGGGAGGTAGGTTATCCAGGTTGCAGTGATTAATCCCAACTATTTACAAAACATATCTAATAATATGTAAAGATTATGAACCCCCTCTGAAAGAGTTCCTATGCTTTTTAAGTATTGAGTGACAAGTGCGGTAACTGGTTAGTTCCTACACCAGGTAAGGAGTTAGTGATCCTCCCTAGTACCAATTGGATCCCATATTGACAAGACAATCTAGTTATGGGGTAAGCTAGGTCCAAACCACCATAATCTAACAGGAAACAATCATAACAACAATAATTACATAACTAGGCCAGCACTTTAAGTGCTTAGCCGCTCATGGAAACGGAAACACAGTAAGAGATAGAAGAGATCATATATTAAAAACTCATAATTCTTACAATATTCGTATTTGAATGATTAAATACAAAAAGTATGTAAAGTGTGATCCCCCTTGGACTCCAGGTGGAATTCTTTGAAGGTTGGAAGCCTTTGTCGCCTCTCCAATTGGCTGTGGAGGAAGTGA
The DNA here is from genome assembly GCA_026074375.1 of Tanacetum coccineum. Lineage (NCBI taxonomy): Eukaryota > Viridiplantae > Streptophyta > Magnoliopsida > Asterales > Asteraceae > Tanacetum > Tanacetum coccineum. The sequence continues at coordinate 19,752 of BQNB010015504.1, forward strand.
TTTCGGAATAGCTTGAATGAGGCCTCTATTTATAGGTTTTGAACCTGTTATGGCGCAACCAATAAAGGTGTTACGCCGTAACCTTCTTACACGGCATTCCATAATTAAGCAGCTGTTACGGAGTAACCAGATATGGTGTTATGTCGTAACCTTCAAATAATGTCCATAAGTACGTGATCTTCATACCATATTTGTAGATTCTCTTAGTTACGACGTAACTGGATAAGGTGTTACGCCATAACTATAACTTTAACAACATTTCCTTCCAAATATATGGTTAAGGCGTAACCAGATATGGTGTGACGCCATAAAGTCTTCATTGATCTTCGTACTTGCTTAAATTATGTTACGGTGTAAACATTTTTGGTGTTATGCCGTAAGATTATTCAGATTTTACACTTTTAGTCCTTTTCCCTTGTTTCTTGTCACTTTCTTGCATTTCACCTGAAAACTATAAAATGATAGAAAATATCTCGTTTTTGAGTATTAGTGAAACATTTACAGGTAATATAAGGGGTATTTTGACACTAAAAAGTATTAAATATTTGATGTTATCAAATATGCCTAATTTATGCCTAATTTTTTTTTTAAATAGCATGTTTTTGTAAGATTATTAGTTGTGTAACCCGCACACATAACCCTTATTTTTATATTGTGAGGATTAAGCCTATTTCATTTCTCCTATTTTACCCAAAAATTCCACAAATATATTAGTGTGTCGGTGAATGTAGTAAACTTTAGAACTTGGCTTGGTATAATATTCGAGACCACCATAATGAGTATTATTTTTATAATTGGAGTAACTTGTCCAGATTGGTAAATTTCTAGGATTAACCCAAAAAGCCTATTTTGTTTACATACACTATGTGTTATTAACAAGCTACACTGGTTAGTTAACCCCCATTTAAAACCATTTTGTTTACTCTCATCTTTAGAGTAAGATAACCCTAGAAAAACCTTTTGAGCCATTCCTTTCGTTTCTTACACCACTAAAATATGTGTCGTTACACCTTTACACCTTAGCTTACCCTAATAGATTAATTCCTTGGTTGGTTGCTAGTTTCTTTTGTGTAAAAGTATGTATGTCATGTGTTCGTGTGCATATTTCTTATCTTTGGTTAGGTCGAGAATTGTACATTGCAATGGGAATGTGAAAGTAGTCTCTTTTATTTTTCGTGTGTTTACTACTTTTACTATTATCTTTATTTTTGAGACATGAGTGTATGAAATTATTATCTAGATTGATTATGATCGTGAAGTGGTGAAATTTACACCTTTATTCGTTTTCTAGTTGTTTAAAAAGAAAAAAACTCAAAAAAATACAAAAATATGAAAAAAATGTAAGAGAGAAAAAAAGGAGAGGATTGTGAGATAATCGGTTCGTCTAAACTTAACCGATTTTATTTTTTTATAAAAATGATCAATTATTCGTTGGTACGTGTTATAAACTAACGATGTAAAGTATTGTTGTATATTAATTGAAGTTGGTCACAAAATAAACCAACTATGTATTTTTTGTATCAAGTGGTAGATATCTCCACTATTGTTGTACTATATTATGGATGATTGGGAGTTGGTTGTTACGGGAATGCCAATTAGGTTTGTTTTTATGGATGATTAAGACATCTTTGAGTCTAATTTGTGTCTACCAAATAAAGCGTGTGTTTCCGTGTTAAATCGTGAGTTAGTCTATGATTTGTGTCTTTTTTTCAAGGTTGTGGTCGGGAAAGTAGCTAGCAACATTTTTGTTTATTGGTTCGACTTAATCTATCTGTTTCGTTATTTTATTTTTACACCAATTATATATGTTTCACATGCCTAATCCCTACCCTATATTATTCTTCATCTTAACCTTTAGTTTGCTCAAACGAGGGAGTGAGCAATCACATGTGTCTCATTAATGGATTTGGATATGTATGTATGGTTTTGTCGCCCTTGTTGGTGTATTACTGTTGGTAAAGATTATTTAATCTTATTCTTTAGCTTATTCGAGTTAGGGAGTGAGCAATCACAAGTGTCGCGGTCATGGTTTGGGCGTGCATTTGTGGTTTTGTCACCTTTTCTAGAATATTGGTATCGACAGAGATTAAAACAAATGATCAACCCTAAAGCCTTAGCGTATTCATCCAATTTACATTTTTAGACTGGTTACTCCTTAGCCTTAGTGGTAGAGATGTGTATCCTTGCCAAGCTTATGATAGAATACACGTAACGATCGAGCAATTAAGCGAATTACTAAATGTTACCACATAGATTAGTTGAGTGATTTGAGTGATTTTATTTTCCAATTTTATGAGATGTTTGGTTATGCGTTATTAATTGAATAAAAACGCTTAAAGGAAAAATCCTAGACATTCGTTAGGGATACAGTTTCATAAGTTAATTCTAAAGTGTACTTGAGGACAAGTAGGATTCAAGTGGTGGAATATTTGATAACATCAAATAACATCACATTATTAGCATCATTTATCCCATTTATATTGCTCATATATATTGTTTTATATAAGATTCGATACTTAATCGCTTATTTGTATGAATCTCAGATATTATCGAGCATTTGGCGAAAGATAGATAAAAGGACATGTTTTGGAGCATAAATGAGATTCAAGAAGTCTACTGATTCTGACACCAGTGCGCCGTATCATTCTAGACAGATACGCCGTATCCTAAGAGTTTAACGAACTCAAGACCATTGCCTGACTTTGAAGAATACGTCGTATCCACATCAGCAGATACGTCGTATATGATACTTTTGTCAACTATCAAGAGAAACACATTTTACACCCGATACGCCGTATTCAAAAGAACTTGTACGCCGTATTTAGTGGCGGTTAATGAATATTGCAGAATAAAATAATCGTGGAGCCCATGCCAAGTTACCCCAAATACGTTATATCGAGTCCTTCTAATACGGCGTATCGACATGATTTCAGAGCCTATAAATATAAAACCTAAAATTTGGTTTTCAATATGAAAAGAAGCTTTTAACCACCAAGTACAATCTACAGACGATTTTAGAAGCCAAGAAGGTCCTGCAAGTGCCTCAATTCAATAGGAAAACTCTTGTAATCTCTATACTCCGCTATAAGCGTTCGGTTAGCATAATGTTTTGCTTACACTAATCGTTCATCTATGATACTATGTATTGTTACAATGACTATGGGCTAATACTTGTAGGTATTAGCCATGTTTATGATAATTTAATGTTTGGCTAATACGTTTTCCTTACATTAGTGCTTGATCGCTTCTTTATCGTTTGTTTATATGCTTGTGTGTGTTAATTGTCTTTTTTAGTTTAGATTAAACCGAAACTCGTGCCAGTCTCTTAGGCTAAAAACCCCTCATTTTTTCGTTAGTTTAGGTTTAATTAGGATTAATTAGAACTAAGATAACTAAAATACATATAGATTTAAGTATTAATGCTCACTCTTAGTGATCGACACCCTACTTACCAACGAACCTGCAATTGATCGGGTACACTTCCCGTTAGTGTTAGTTAATAGGTAAAGTTGGCAAAATATAAATAGTAAAACTTGATAAATAAATTACCTATACTAAACGACACTTCACTAGTTGTAGCCAAGAACACCTTAAAGGTAATGCCCTTGACCCATGGATCCCCGCCTTGAAACAAGGGGGAGCAATGATCTAGGGGGAGCATGTACAATGGTATCCATTTTGTCTTATACAAAGATATCAACATTCTAATGAAAGACCAAGATCCCGCCTTTTTGATTTGACAAAAGGGGGAGAAGGAAAGCAAAGCAAGAAGATGCTAATGATCGGGAAAAAGCAAGCAATTACGGAAGCAAAGAGCTATTGCGCACATAGGAGTAGACAAGCTATGTAAGTCTCATAAGGTGAAGACAATGTTCAAGCTTCACCAAATTACAAGGATAAGATCAAACGCGAACTTCATCAATGGCGGTCTTCATCTTTGCTACGTTTGTAATTTTATTTGCTTTCTGAAATTTTATTTGTCATCATCAAAAGGGGGAGATTGTTGGTGCAATATTGACTAGGATCTCCTTTATGTTTTAATGATGATAAATAAACGTTCGCAAAACGTAAAATAACAAACGATAGCCTAAATCCGTGAAATCAAATTTTCCTGTCCGGTGAGCTGGTCACGCGAGCAGCGCGCCACAAGCGAACTCCGTTTTTATAGATTTACTTTTGGCAGCTTTACTCTTACCCGACACATGTGGAAACTTCAATAAAGGTATGTACATGATATTTGAGCATTTAGGAACACTCCAAATGAGGTTTAGACTTAGAGAGGAGCAAAAACGAATCCTCTCATTTTTTTTTAAAACAGAAACTCAAATCTTTTATGAAACGCCTCTAGCCAAGGCCGAAACTTCCTTGTAAACCTAGTATGATCATATTTTCAACATACCAACAAGCAAAATTATTCATTTGACCTTAATCCGGATTTACGTTGTTTCCAATCACGTAACGGGTTTTACTTCCTTATTAGTCAAACTAAGTCAAAGTTCACTTTGCGTAAACGCATCCTTTCCCGTTATGGGATATGCTTTACTTGAGATGCAAAGCACTTAGATTTTTTGCATCAAGATGATTAGTAATCAAATCCATTGTTGATTATCATGGATTAAAGTCTAAATGGCTAATTGAGTTTATGGTATTTGGAGGTTAATCATACTTTGACTTTTATCACTTCCTTACCTATAAATGTTTTACAAACTCACATGTATTCTTCACATGTACAATTTTACACATCTTTTGCATAACCCATTCCTCCTAATCATTTATTCACCCTTCTTACACAACAAATTATTTCATCTCTTCCACACGCACACTCCAAACACTTTCTTCCTAAGCAAACCCATAATCACATATGCCCACTCTTTTCTATTTTATTGACAATGTGATTATAAACCCAAATCAATCCTTTGATTTCATCCTTATCTTCATCTTCTTCATCTTCGTCTTCAAACTTTTACTCACATAATCCTCCATCAAATAATCCCTAAATCTCATCCTCAATATGCCAACTCATATTCTCTTACACAATGTACTATCCTTGTACTTGTTGTACTTCTTGTTCCCTGCATTCCAAATAATGAATCCTCCACATCCAATCAAAACATTATTCACTACTCATTCATTATTTACCTTCTTTTTCACAACATTTGAATTTCACACACACACGTCCTGATCCTTACCCTTGATCAAGCCACTTCATCAATCCAAGTTCCCACACTCTTTTCTCTACCCTTGGATTGATTTCAAACTAACACAACAAACACACCTTCTCTTCTACCCTTGATTAAGCCACCTTATCATTCCAATATACCCCATTCTATTCTCAACCCTTGGATTGAACTCTCATCCTAAACAAACACACTTCCTCTCACAAAATACACTTCTTACTCACACAACAAATACACCTCTCTTTCTACCGTTGATCTGGCCACTTCACCAATCCATCTTTCCTCTCTGCTTTACATCCTCACCATCCATTTCAAAGCAGGATCAATAGGCTCCCTTCTATCATATCATGCCAAATCATGTCAACCCATTCATAACTCATTCTCTCTTATCCAACATGTGGCTAATTCAATTTAAAATTTAAATTTTAAATTCTTCCCCCCTTTCTCTTTAAGCAAAGAATATTCCAAGAATATTCTCTCGTACCATTAACTAGATTTTCAAACATTTAGTTAGATCCCAACTAAGCTAGTTACACTTTGAGGAATATCTAAAATATCCCTTTTCGATAATTCTTTTCTCTCTTTACAATATCAGATAAGCAAAACGTTTTTAAATACTTCACAAACGTTTTTATCAAATGACTATTTGAGTTGGTTGACCTTGAGTGTAAGAATGATTTAAAGGTCATAGTATGAAGTACAATTGTGGGTTTAACAAGTGTGGGTATTTAAACCGCCAAAATCCCAAAGAAAACATTTCAGGAATCTGGCGCGCTGGCCTCCACGCGTTGTAGCGTGGGCAGCGCGCCACTCGCGAAATGTTTTTACCACATTTAGGATTTTTGCCTATAAATACCCACCCTTGGCCTTTGTATTCCTCACCTCTTTCAAACATTATTTCCTCTCTTTTCTCTTCTCTAATCCTGTAATTCTAACACCTTTGTGTTCTTAATCTTCTCTTCTATCATCCATTGAAGAACACATATCTCCACAAGAGAGCCACAAAAGTACCTAATCCACACTTGTGTCTTTTGTTGAGGGTCTTCTTTCTCTTACCCTTTCTTTAGAATCAAGTCTCTAGGCTAGGTTAGGACTTGGTTCAACCATCTATCTTTTTATTCAATCGAGTTGTAAGAGATGTCTTGTATCCGTGGGATCAAGCCTATATCATTAGGGATCTAGTTGGGGTTTTGGAAAGATTCCAAAGGGAAGGCTTTAGTAGTCCTAGTTGATCTAAGTGATCCTAGAGGTTAAGTCAAATCACGAGTTTTTAGGGGTGAATTCCAAGGGCAAAATACTGTAGGTAGTAACTCTTCTTAGTGAGCGCCGAGCTTTGTTGAAAGTCGGTGGAGTTAATTGTAATACGGTTTATAATCCACCATACTAGGAATAGTATAGGTGTCGTGGATTCACAACTGGACGTACGGAAGGACTAAACCCCCCTTCCTGAACCAGTATATATCGGGGTGTCTCTTCTTCTCTTTATCTACTTATTGTTCTTTTTGCAAAGTAGATTAGTACACCACTCGGCTCTTTCGAGACTTGAAGTTTTATAAACTTCAAAGAAGTCAAGAAAACTGTATTCACCCCCTCTACGGTTCTACAAACACTTTCTGGGCACTTTTGGTGAAGGCGTCGGAAAGGTGGTCATGAAGCTAAAAAATTATTTTTTGTCTTTGTCTTCTCCAAATCAGGCCCATGTCACGTGTATTACATCCAAGTGCTTCCCAAATGACAAAAAACACAAAAATAAATGATTAAGTACATTAATCGAGCATATTTGATTTTAGGGGTTAAATGACCCTACAAAATGTGTATAAAATGACACCTAATCACTAAACTCAACCTATAAATACAATGCATTTGGAAACACAAAGCTAATTTCTTTATCCTTCTCTTCTCTTAACCCTAATTGGCCAAACCTATATACCTAGAGGATTTTGAGCCGATTTCAAGCAGAAACAAGCTAAGGGTTTTCGTTTGTTATCATGAATCAAGAACTTGCATTCGGGTTGCTATCTAAGACGCGTAGTGTGGACTTATTCCATAGAGAACACCTCCTTTGGTGTTTATATTGGTTTCATGGGTTTAAGGAAGAACAAAGGGTGTTCTTGAGTTACCTTCGATCAATCAATCAATAACAAGAGGTTAGTACATTTTTTATGTTATGTGGTTAATTATATACATCATATGCATCCCTTTGGGACGTTTCTCTGTTGTGTCTTACTTGCTAATAAGTATTAATTAGTTAATAAATCCCAACAACATCAACCTGCTTATGAAAAAAATTATGTAAATTTTTTAAAGTTCAAAAAATAAAAGTGTTTGGATAAAAGAAAATGATGGTAAAAATGTCTTTTGCTTAAGAAAAGAAAAAAATAAGCAATGTCAAACACCTCATTTTTCTCTCTTAAGCGACCTACAATAACTTATAGTAGCGACCTACAACAACCTACATTTTTCCTGCCACCCCAGCTTTCTCTCTCATGCGACCTACATAAGACATTTTAGCCATAGTAAGGCAACCTACATCTTTTTCCAACTTTTTTAACAACTAAATTAAAATTCATTAATAAATTTTTTTTACATAATTACACAAATAAATTTAAAATAATACAATAATATTTAAAAACTTAGACTAATAATCTAAGCCATAGTATTCCTTGATTCCCTGTTTCATCTCCAGTAGCTTCTGTTGTTGAATTGGGGGCAAAGTATTGGATTCGTGAATTATAGAAGATAAAGTCTTTGTCTTGTTTATTTCTTAATTCTAATTCAAGAGTTCTTACGTTTTATTTGATGTCCCTGTCTTTTCAACTCCGTTGTTTCTTGACTTGCCTTTTCCTCAATATCTAATTCCTAATTCTTCAACTATATATATGTTAGCCTTAGAAATATCAAAGTCAAACAAGAATGTAATGGTCATATTTATTAGTGTCAGTCTACGTGTTAGAAACTTTGTAATAGGTTAGTCGGGTTCACGGGCTTAGACTTTAAGCTAATATTGTTCATATTTAGGGCCAAAAGCCCAACACAAGCCAAACCTGGCCCATGGTGAAACCCTAAGCGTCTCATGCCTACTTTCACTATAAATACCCCTTTTCCTCGTGTGGAGAAGGGTGTTAGTTACCTTATTATTCATTTGCATAAGTGTTTCCTTCCACCATTGATCTCTCTCTCTACTTGCTTCTTCTTTTCTCTCTCTAAGATTTCTACATAAGTTGTGATATGGATTAAGTATTATGGGTTCCTACATGTAGTATCAATCGTCCCGGGTGGATTAGTTTGTGTTTCGTGGTTTATATTTTTTGGTTCAAAAATTTTAAGAAAAAACCTTCAAAAAATCGTCTTTTTAATCTTTGTTTTTGATAAAGTTTGTTACTTTCTTGTTTATTCATGTGTTAAAAACATTTCTTGATCAAAAAGTCTAAAACTTTACGTGTTTGTGATCTTGGTCTAGTCGTGTACTCGTCTAAAAGGTGAGAACCACCTTTGAGTTTGAAACGTGCGAACAACGTTTTCTCTTGAAACTAGCGAACCTAGTTTCCATTTGAGACACGCGAACGAGATTTAGAGTCAAAAGAAGCGAAAAAGAAAATATTACAACTTGCGAACCAAGTTGAAACTCAAAAGTAGTGAGTGAGTTTATTTGAATCAAGCGATTGTGATTTTAAAAAAAACTAACGAAGGAGATTTTTCTGTAATCAAGCGAGTCTAAAAAGAAAAAAATAACAAGCGAAAGTGATATGTAAAAAACTAGCGATTATGAAAAGGAACAAGCGAATGACATGTTAAATACTCACGGAAGAGCATTACTACACAAAAGACGTAGTAGCTCAGTTTGTTATCACGTTGGTCTTTCACACAAAAGACCAGGCTTCGATTCTTCATAGGCTACAAAGATTCATTTTTTTAGCCCTTGAACTTCAAATATCTTTGCACTGTTCGTCCTTGGTTCATTAGTTAACAAAAGTGTGCTACTTTAGTCCTTGAAGATTGATAATATTTTTCATCATTCGTCCTTCGTTAAGTTTTTCAAGATAACGTCCGTTTTCAAAGTCCAAGTTAATCCGTCAAGTTGAAACGTCCTTACACCGTTAGTCTTATTCAACCAAAATACTCAAACAAACGTTAAAGTTTACAACTTTCACACCTAAACGTCAAATAACTTTCAAAGTTAGTACCTTTATCAAGTTCTCAACGATTTCAAACAACAACAAACCACAACACAAAACTTATCTACTTAAGATCTGTAATCCTTTCACAACAATCAATAAAATGTCTACAAGTGCAACACATAATGCAATTATGAAAGCTGGTGGCAAAGATCGTGCACCAATGCTCGTTGCTGGGAGGTATGTTCAGTGGAAATCCTGAATTATAAATTACATTACAACACGACCAAATCATGAACTCGTCAATTATTGTATTGACAATGGTCCGTATATCTACAAAGAAGTTACTATTCATGCAGTTTCTCATACTGATGGTAATCCAGGTAGTCTAGAAGAAACTAAGCTTGAAACTTACTCTACTATTGATGAAAACACAAAGACGAGGATTGATGCTGAAGCAGTTGTGGGTGTGCACCTCTAGATGGGCGGGGGCCGCCCTCACACTCTCTTATCTTATGCAGCATTTATTAGCTTAGCTAGGTTGGGTGGATCATGCAATAAGCCTCTCTCGACCCTCCGTTTATAATGCTTGACTAATAGAAAGTCAGGCTCTTCTGCTGAGCGAAGGTGCGAGCCTACCCTTCTCGAGCCTATAACAATAGCTTACGATTCTTACCAAGCCTAAAAAAGGGCTACAACAAGCAAAGCAAGCTTTCCCCTTCGTTTGTTGTGGGTCGCACCTCACCGCGGGCACTGAATGAATGAAATGAGTGGAGATCTTCCTTCCCCCTTGCTAATTACCAAGAACTTCGTTGCCACTAGTGGCGAAGAAGAATTTCACCATAAAAAAGAACTCGGAGCCTAAAGAGAAGTCAGTCTACAAGAAGATGGCTAATACTTACTGGGATTGATAATGATATTTATAGAACCGTAGGGGGTGAATATGGTTTTCTTGACTTCTTCAAAGTTTATAAAATTTTAAGTCTCGAAAGAGCCGAGTGGTGTGCTAATCTACTTTATGATAAGAACAACAAGTGAATAGAGAGAAAGAGAGACACCACGATAGATACTGGTTCGGGAAGGGGGTTTAGTCCTTCCGTACGTCCAGTTGCGAATCCACGACTCAGATACTACACTAGTATAATCCTTATGGTGGACTACAAACCGTATTACAATTTAACTCCACTGATGTTCTCAACGATCGGTGCTCACAAAGAAGAGTACTACCTACGGTATTTCGCCTTTGGAATCCACCCCTAAGAACCCGTGATTCAACTTAACCTCTAGGACCACTTAGATCAACTATGAACACTAAGAACTTCCCTTTGGAAGTTTACCAAACCCCAACTAGATCCCCAATGATCTAGGCTTGATCTCATGGATACAAGACTTCCCTTACAACTCGATAAAATGAAAGATAGATGGATGAACCAAGTCATAACCTAACCTAGAGACTCGATTCTAAAGAAATGGTATGAGAAAGAGGACCCTCGACAAAACACATAAGTATGGATTAGGAACTTGTGTGGCTCTCTTGCGAAGATGTGTTCTTCAATAAAATAATAAGATGAGAAGATTAAGAACACAAGAGGTGTTAGACTTAGAGGATTAGAGAAGATAAAAGAGAGGAAAGAATGTTTGCAAGAGGTGAGGAATACAAAGGCCAAGGGTAGGTATTTATAGGCCAAAATCCCACATGTTGTAAAAACATTTCGCGAGTAGCGCGCTGCCCACGTGTCAGCGCGTGGCCAGCGCGCCAAATTCCCGAAATGTTTTCTTCGGGATTTTGGCCTTTTAAATACCTGATCTTGTTAAACCCCCCAATTGTACTTCATGCTATGACCTATCAATCATTCTTACACTCAAGGTCAACCAACTCAAATAGCCATTTGATAAAAACATTTGTAGAGTATTTAAAAGCATTTAGCTTGTCTGATATTGTAAAGAGATAAAAGAATTATTGGAAAAGGGTATTTGGGGTATTCCTCAAAGTGTAACTAGATTAGTTGGGATCCAACTAAAGGTTTAAAATAGATATTTAGGGTACAAGGGAATATTCTTGGAATATTCCAAACTTGGAGATAAAAGGGGAAGAATTTAAATTTTGAATTTCAAATCTTTCAAGCACATGCTGGATAAGAGAGAAGGGGTTGTGAATAAGTTGTCATGAGTTAGCATGATGTGATAGAAGGGAGCCTATTGATCTTGGTTTAAAATGGATGGTGAGGATGAAATGAGAAGAGGTAAGTTGGATAGGTGAGATGGCAAGATCAATAGTAGAAAGAGAGGTGTGTTTGTTTAGTAAGTGAAATGTGTTTGTTTGTGAGAGAAGGTGTGTTTGTTTGAGATGTGAGTTTAATCCAAGGGCAGAGAAGAGAACGAGGTATCTTGGATTGATGAGGTGGCTTGATCAAGGGTGGAAGAGAAAGTTTGATTGTTGTGTTTATTTAAAAACAATCCAAGGGTAAAGAAAATAATGATGTAACTTGGTTGATGAAGTGGCTTGATCAAGGGTGAGGATGAGAGTATGTGTGTGTGTAATTCAAATGTTGTAAAGAAGAAGGTGTATAGTTAGTGTGTAGTGAAGAATGTTTTGATAAGGTGTGGAGGAGCCTTTGTTAGGAATGTAGGGAACAAGAAGTACAACAAGTACAAAGAGAGTACATTGTGTAAGGGAATGTGAGTTAACATATTGAGGATGAGATTTAGGGATTATTTGGTGAAGGTTTATATGAAGGAATGTTTAGGCTTGAAGGTTTGAAGATGAAGAATGAAGATGATGAAGATAAGGATGAAATTAAAGGATTGATTTGGGTTAATAATCACATTTCTAATAAGAAGGGAAAGAGTGGGCAAATGTGATTATAGGATGGTTTAAGAAAGAAGTGTTTGGAGTGTGTGTAGAAGATGTAATCATTTTTTGGGAATAAGGGTAAATAAACTATTAGGAAGGATGGGTTGTAGGATTGTGTAGAAGAGGTGTGGGGGTTTGTAAGTCATCTTTTACATGTGAGGAATATATGTGAGTTTGTAAAACATTTATAGGCAAGGAGATGAGAAAACTCAAAGCATGATTGATCTCCAAATACCACAAACTCAATTAGTCATTTAGACTTTAATCCATGATAATCAATAATGAATTTGATCACTAATCACCTTGATGCAAACAAGCTAAGTGCTTTTCATCTTAAGTAAAGCATATCCCTTAACGGGAAAGTATGCGTTTATGCAAAGTGACATTTGACTTAGTTTAACCAATAAGGGAGTAAAACCCGTTACGTGATTAGAAACAATGTAAATCCGGATTAAGGTCAAATGAATACTTTCATTTAATGGTATGTTGAAAACATGATCATACTTGGTTTAGAAAGAAGTTTTGGCCTTAGCTAGGGGCGTTTGATAAAGTATTTGAGTTGGCGTTTTGTTGAAAAATGGGAGGATTCATTTTTGCTATTCTCTAAGTCTAAAATGCTCAAATATCATATACATACCTTTATTAAAGTTTCCACTTGTGTCGGATAAGAGGAAAGCCGACAAAAGTAAATCCGTAAAAACAAAGTTCGCCTGTGGCGCGCTGCTCACGCGTTAACGCCTGACCAGCTCGCCGGACAGGCAAATTTGGTTTTACAGATTTTGTCTATCGTTTGTGATTTTACGTTTTGCGAATGTTTATTTGTCATCGTTAAAACATAAAGGACATCCCAGTCAATGTTGCACCAATAATATTTATTCAACAATGGATGCTTGTGCTAATGCAAAAGAGATGTGGATCGCAATTAAACGTCTAATGCAGGGTGAGAACATCAACAAGCATGATGTGGAAACTAATTTGTACTGAGAATTTGGGATATTCACATCATGGGATGGTGAATCACTTGAATCGTATTACTCCATATTTACAGAATGATGAATGAACTAGTCAGAAACAATTGTGTAATCTCCAATCATTAAATCAATGTTCAATTTCTACTTCAACTTCAACTTTAACCATAATGGCAAAGATTTGTGACGATTGGTAAGCAAGGACAAAAACTCAGGGAACTCTCATATCACACACTCTTTGACATACTCAAACAACATCTGAATAAAGTGAATGAACTAAGAGCTGAAATATTAGCAAGGAACGTCAATCCACTTGCACTTGTTGCTGCTACACAACACCAACCGTCTTACTTTCCTCAATCACAATCCAAATAAAATCCTTTACCGTCATCAACACGATCACAAGCTGTTATCCGAAGCAAAGGAAAGGAGATTGCTAGAGCTTCTTCTCCACCACTAGAGTATGAAACTGAAATTGTCAATGATGCAGCAAATACTCTAAGGCATAAGGAAATTGATAGACTCATGACATTAATCTCAACATCCTTCAAGAGAATCTACAAACCTACCAACAACAACCTTAGAACATCATCAAATACTAGGAACAAGAACGTTGAATCTACTCCAAAAACTGTGTATGAAATATAAATTAGGCAGTATGAGAATCAGAGGGATGCAAATGTTGTTGGAAACATGGATGCAGTAGGTCAACAGATAGTATAGCAGACTAGGATTCTGTGTTAAAATTGTAAAAGGGTTTGGGCATACATCAAGGGAATGCAGATTAGCAAAGAGGGTCAAGGATTCTTCCTACCACAAAGAGAAGATGCTGTTATGCAAACAAAATGGAAGCATGAGTTCAGTTAAGTGCAGAAGTACAAGATTAGGTTCAAGATTCAAATGAGGAGCCAACTGATCAGGAACTGGAAGCACATTATGTATACATGTCGAAGATTCAAGAGGTGATCCCTGTATCTGATAAAGGCACTAGACCTATCTTCGACGAAGAGCCATTAGAACAGGTACACATCAGTGATGGATATAATATGTTTGCATGGAAAATGAAAATCCTAAGCAACCTAAATATGTTAATGACACATATGTGATGGAACAGTGTGATAGTAATACCACACCAGATTCATCAGATATGTGTAATAATGGAGGAGTGGCTGACCCGGATGAACAAAAGTTTCAAGAAGAACGTGCTTTGCTTGCTTCTTTAATTGAACAAATGAAACGTGAAATTGATGAAAACAAGAAAATAAATAATTCTTTAGAATCATTAAACAAAAGTTTTCAAGAAGCAAACGCACCCTTTGCAAAAAAAACTTCAGATGTATAAAGATAAGAAATGTGTGAAAGAAGCTGAGACGAAATATGCAATAGCTAATGGTTTAATTGAAAAAACTAATATCAAGTGTGAAAAAATAGTTTCAGATATTAAAATTAAGCTTTATACAACCAAAGAATCGCTTTCATATTTTCAAAAACTTGTGCATGAACTAAAAATGTCAAATTTTACAAAACAAAAGATAAATAGCTTGATAAGGTCATAAGTTTGGAAAAACAAGTCAAAGTCTTACATGATATTATGTACAAAACTAGTTAATCTGTTCAAACAATGAATATGCTTAACTTTAAATGCACAACATCTTTTGGTAAACCTCAGTACCTCAAGAAAGCTCAAAGTGTTAAACCATGTTTGTATGATATTGCATGTTGTAGAGATAATGTTGCGAATATGGTTGTTCCTGATTCGGACGAAACAATTCCTTTTGCCAAAGAAAGTCGATCCAAAACAGATAAAACGGTCAAACATTATGATTACACAAGGTTGAATAATCTTTACAAAACGTTTGTACCACAAAACGAGAAGTTAGCCGAACAAGTGTATTTTTCAAATAATTTTATACCGGATAATCCTCTTGTAAAGGAAGTTATTCCCATAAAAGTTTTTGAAATACAACCTGTCAAGTTAGCAAATCATTTGGATGAAACGTTAAAGAATAATAAAGCCAGTAAAAGCATGTAAGCATTTCATTTTCTTCGAAAAGTGTTTTAAATTTAAAATTCATGTTCGAAAGAGAATTAGCAAGGATTCAAAGTGACTGGATGATCAATCCTATCACAATAAGCTAAAAGATGCTATCGAAAAATGTTTCGTTCAAAATGTCGGCTACGCTATTAAATATGTGGTAAATTTTGAAACAACTCTCAAAGAAGAAATGGTTGAGAATTTGAGATACTTTAACTCTCTTGAAAAGGGAGTTGAATTTCTTAATTCATAACTAAAACGTCAAAAACTTGAGTTTTCAAAAATGACCGATCAATTTTTGGAGGAACATCTCTCTAAAGACATCATGTGTGCTATCCTTCGTTCTTTTGATAATATTGATGAGCAAATAGAAATGCAATGTTTGTATTTAAAAAAATGTGAAGAATCTTGAAAGTGAGCTATCCAAAAGTAAAACACAACAAACAAATAAACATTTTAAAAATCTAGAACAACATTGTATTAATCTTGAACTTGCTTTGCGACATGAAAAAGAAAAACATGATTGTGGAAAATCTAGGGTTAAGCAGTCTTTGTTATCAGGGGATACGGAAAAAGCTTTGAAAGATAAAAATGATTCCCTGGTTGCTAAAATCAACTGTAAAACAGTTGAATCACATGATTTGAGAGCTCAATTGCAAGATAAGATAATTGCATATGCTAAAATGCGTAATCAAATGAATTAGTTGAAAGGAAAGTCTGTGGAAACTAAGTTTGAAAAACCATCGGTTGTTCGTCAACCAAATGCTTTTAAATTTCAAAAATCATCAGTTTTGGAAAAACCGACTCCATTTTTAGTTTCTTTTGACAAACAAGATTTTTCAAATCAAACGTCAAGGTTGGTTCCCAATACTAATGAGAAACAGGATTTTCCAGAACCAGTCACTGCACAGACTTTGCCTAATGAAAATAGAGGTGATAAGAACACAAAAGTGTTAGCTCCAGGAATGTTTCAGTTATACACTAGGTGATGCGTATTTTATTTTAAAATATATTTTATTTAAGTTTTAAATTTATAAAACTCGCTTTACCTTTACAAACGCACTAACGGGCAGAGAACTCGGCCGTAAGTAGTGTAGAGATGGTAAATCCGAGGTTGTCCCAAGAGTTAAGTGTTAATTAGTCTTATATTGAAGTGTCACGTTTTAAAGTAGTTTTAAGATTGATTTTGAGATAAACAAGAAATTAAATATGTGGAAATTAAAAGAGATAGAAGTAATCAGGGAGAGAAACATGATAGCCTAGTCATTACATTACTATCGTTATAACTATGTTTTCCTATGCAATGTTACATCATGGCCTCATTGGTGGTTTGTAAAGTTGACAAACCAGAATAGATATCTTTAGTCTATCCTATAATTCATGCGATCTCGAATCCCCCAAATTAGGGTTAGAATAATTATCCAACCCTAGTACCCTACTAATCCCATGTTTAAGTGGTAATCTACTAACAGGATTAACATGATATATACCACCCGCAATACTACCAAAACCCACGGTTACATGATAGTCAAAAGGATATCCAACGAAACCATGATCTAACAAGAAACAAAAATTATAAGAATAGTAAATTCATGACTAGGCTAGCACTTGAAGTGCTTAGCCGCTCATGGTAACAACAAAGCAAGAATTAATAAAGATAATCATGGTTAGAAAACTCATAATTCTTACAGGAGTCGTTTATGAACGATTAAATACAAAAGTAAATTAAGTGTGATCTCCCTTGGACTTTTGATGGAATTCTTCGAGCTGTAGAGGCCTTAATCACCCCTTAGATCTGTGGTGGAAAGGTTGATGATGAATTGGCTTAATGAGGCCACTATTTATAGATTTTGAATATGTTACGGCGTAACCTTATAGAGTGTTACACCGTAAAGTGATGACGAGGCTTTCCATGTTGTAGGCATAAATTATGTTACGCCGTAACTAATTGTTCATGTTACGCCGTAATGCTGACTAGGATGACTCAGCCTTCCATAATAATAATGTTACGGCATAATCTTCTCGTGTGGTTACGTCGTAATCTTGTTGGGTGACGTGTGTTGTCTTGAATAGGTTACGGTGAAACACTATCATAGGTGTTACGCCATAAAGTCTTGTAAGAATCCGTGTTTTCTGCATTTATAAGACAATTACAAGTATTTTTAGGAGATAATTGACACTAAAAAGTATCAAATATTTAATGTTATCAAATCTCTCCCCCCCCCTTGACTTCTTCTTGCCCTCAAGTAGTCCTGTTAGAATGGTTTATAAAAAGATTTCTCTTATTTAACTCAAAGAAATGAATCTATAAAAGACTTATGCTAGAAACATCAAAGCCGAACACCTCACAAAAAGGGGATCAAAAATCACTCAACTCTCAACTAGTCTAAGTGTTCATTTTCGAGGCGATCGCTCATCTGCAGAGTCATAGTATGTATTCTATCATCAGCTTAGAGAGTACACAAATCTGTACCAGTTAGAGTTAGGGTCTAAACAATTCTTAAAGGCAACATGGGTGACATAACACATGTTTATTAGGTATATAAGGGTTTGGATAGACATGCGATACACATTTAATTGGTGTTAAGATAAAACACGAAACAAATACTCATATATAGTCTAAGGTATCCATAACTGGCTACTGTCCATCCATAGTCCAAGTCCTTAAGTGGGAAAACTTGATTATATCTTCACAATGGGTTAGCTAATAATGAGATCTTATGGATCGTACTAACCCATTCTTCATAACATCATATAGCTTATAGTTGCACTATCCTCAAAATCACTAGGTGGCTTAAAGTTGCACCACCTTTATACTTAGTTGGTTTTATAACACGTAACCAACCTCAGGAGTTATCACATTAGGTAGCTTATAGTTGCACCACCTTTTTCCTTTTTTATTTTTATTATACTCCTAGACATAAATAACATATCCTCCACTTGAGATAAACAGTATCGAAAGTGATAATACCGGGGGGGTCTTTAATGATCATAATCATATGTCTTCAACGAATGTGCCAATCTTCAAACCATTTTCCTGAACCATGGACTTAGGTAGCCAGAAATTTCAACACAAAGATAAATATAGACTACAAGGTTGGCTAAGGCGAAATGGTGTAACGAAACATATAACAATGGGTGAAAACATAGATCGGCTAAACAAGGGTGATCTAGGGGTATCTTGCACTATTGATGAGTGCAAACAAAGGGTTTTTAACACGGGAGGTCGACAAGTCCGTGTAACTAGTCGATAAAGACACACACATATAGGCTTATTTAGGT
The DNA here is from genome assembly GCA_026074375.1 of Tanacetum coccineum. NCBI lineage: Eukaryota > Viridiplantae > Streptophyta > Magnoliopsida > Asterales > Asteraceae > Tanacetum > Tanacetum coccineum. The sequence goes on from BQNB010015504.1 coordinate 38,183, forward strand.
GAATTCCTAAATCTTGCCTTCTCGAACCATCTATTCCTGCTAATCAATTAGGTCTTGTAATGATTTACATGCCAAGTTTTAAAGTCTACAATACTACCGGAACACTCAATATTTTGGTGGATTTTTGTATAATGAGATGAAAACGGAACATTAGGCTTAAACCTCATCAAGTAATAATAAAGGGTAATGTGCATTCGGCAAAGATTAATTCTAGTTTAGTAAGAAAAATATGTTAAAAATTTTAAAATCGGCATCATTTTTCAAAGAAAACTAGAAAATCGAAGGCAAGAATAGGTCAAGTGATAATTCTACTCCCATCCCCTCAATTGTTTTGTACAATGTCCCTATTGTACATTAGGGAAATGAAATAAACAGGAAGAGTATAATTAGAATAAGAAACTCCCTTGAGCATTGCTTCTGAACATATGAAATGTAATAAGTCGGTGGAGAAATCAAGAGAATCTCCATCGTGAGCAAAGCTCATTTTCCCTTGTGATCACTAAAACAAACTAAAAGCATAAAATCGCTCAAAGATAATTATACAAGTTGTACAATCCTAACTCACTTTCGTAGAAATCACTGTTGCATTTAGCATATGCAACAAGCCTTTTAAACCAATTGGTGGCCCAAGTGGACGAGTAGAGTCTCGTAAGGGTTTCCAGGGAACATACCCACAAACTTCATTTAGATATACAAGGTTTGGCAAAGTTTAAAACTTAATTTTGAGTTTTTTCAGAAATAGGTTACGATGTAACTATTGTGGTTACGCCGTAATCATGTGGTATATATATTTTTTAAGATTTTTGATTATACGATTACGGCGTAACCATACTAAGGTTTACATCGTAATTGAATAGGTTACGGCGTAATCATGTATGTTATGCCATAACTGCTGCTAAATCAGCAAAGCTACCACACAATTACGGGTCGAGTCGGTCTCGAAAGTTGCCTCCTAGCTGCTGGAACCTGCAAAACAAAGTAAAACATGCAAACCAACTAATATGCAAAAAATTAAATTTATTGATAAAAGGACGGGTTGTCTTCCGACAAGCACTTTTGTTTATTAATGAGTCTTTAAGTTAGACTCATGCCCACTTTACGTTTTGTCGTGGGTGTTTTTATCAAACTCTTTCCGGATCATTTCTTTGAATCTTGATCCGTTTCTTCTTCTGAGAGGTAAAGTATCATCCTCTTCTTTGGTCACACAGACTAACTTTAGTCCACCTTTAAATGAATATTTCCTTACTTCGAAGGTTTCAACCTGAACTTCGAGTGAATTATACTTTTCAACTTCTATTTCCATTTCATCACATTCTTCTTTTTCAAATCTGTGGTCATGCCACCAATATGTATTATCTCTATGGACATCTTTACAGTATTCCCATATCTTATCAAGCATATGTTCTTTTTTCCAATCCCAAGTTCATATTCATCAGCTAATTGGTCAATTTCTAAATCAAATACCCATTTATAATCATAAAAACTCCTAGAAAGTGGGTCCTTACCAATTCCTGATTCGTCTTGGAAACAATCAATTAACCAGAACTTGAGTAATGCTTTTTTTACAGGTTTACTTATGTCAATATGTCCAACCTTAATTAACGTCCATTCCCTAAAGGTATAATTTATGGGCCTAAGGTCGTTGGATTCTTGAGACGAAGTTCCTGGTGTGGGACTAACATTGCACCATTTGGCATACCTATCACCCCAAACTAAACTATTGTTTTGATACTTCTCGTATTTTGCCAAAAGGTAGTAAGGAGAGGATAATCCCATTCCCGTTATGTTCTTTCTTTCACTATCATATTTGCAATACCAAAAACCTTAAATTCCCGACCTCAAATACCCCATAGGTTTCATCCCCCCATCACACATGCTTTTGTCTAGGTCATAGGTTGGCCACATCATAGTTTTTTTGTCGATAGTCTGCATAATAGGTTTACAAAAATATGCCCTAGGGGTATGTTGATCAAGCTTAATTTTCTTATTCTTATTGCCTTGATTGTGTAAACTATCATTAGGCGACCTATCAGGTAGGTTTCGTGATTGATTATCGCTACATGTGGGAGATTGAGGTCTATTTTCTAGGTCAGATTTTATCATAAAAATCTCCTCCGTAGGAGTTGTAAAATTATGATATTTTTTCTCCATGTCATAACTAACCCTAGCGTTGTCGACTCCTAAAGAAATTTTTTTATCAAAAACATCAATTTTCGCGTGAATGGTTGCTAAGAAAGGCCTGCGTAGAATTATTATCTCATTAGGAGTTTTAACGATAATTATGAAATCTGACGGAAATAGGAATTTGTTAATTCTAACTAGGACGTTTTCAATAATACCTAAGGGTGCCTTTTTTGTCATATCTGCCATTTCAACAAGCATATTGGTGTTCCTCAGATTAGCTAGTCAAAAGTATGAAAATGTGTTTCTAGGCATAACATTTACACTAGAACCTAAATCAGCCATACCATAGAAGTTAAAATTACCAATAGTGCAAGGAAGTATCCTAGATTCAACTCCTTCGGTGGCAATTGGCATTGTATGTCCTTGGTCGCCCATTCCCCCTTATCGTTAAGCTTTCTAGACGAGATAGGTCTATGTTGCGTCTCATGATCATTATTAACCACTTTGCATTCTCTGGCAGATGAGCTTGGAGTTCCATTGGTTGTCCTAGCCTGGAGTTCCTTGGTTAATTAATCAATTTGGGTTCCTAGATTTTTTATGAGAGACGCTTTGAATCCTAGTGTTAATCTCTGCATTTTCTTGGAGTTTAAACATTCTTTCATTTTGGCGCTTCTTTGTGTTGATTCTTCCTGATGCTTATTCATAAGCTCTTCTAAGCTTGGTCTCTTTTCCCCATAAGGTGGTCGATTATCAATATGAGTGTTGTATCCCGGTGGACCTACACAAAACTTGGCTCCATTACTTACGTTGAAAGGAGCGGAGCGCCAGAATTCTCCATACATGACCTCTTCTAACTGTTTGACTTCCTTGTTGAGAGGACATTCTTCGTCAAAGTGAGGTCCTTCGCAGATTTGACATCCAACTTGGATCGCATGAACATTTTCTTTCAGTTTCTTCATATCGCGTCCCATGTTATCCAATTTACTTACGATTGCAGCAAACCCATCAGTATTGCTGCTGCTGCTAACGTTCCTACCTGTTGTCCCATCGTGCCACTTTTGAGAGTGGTCAGCCATAGTTTGTATTGCTGTCAGAGCTTGAGTTGGTGTCATCCTAGGAATTGGTCTCTACGAATCAAGAAACTGGCGGTTCATAGTGTTCAATCCTTTATAAAAAAATATTTACCTTTTGATAGCTATTTATGTCGTGAGTTGGGCACTTGTATAGCAAATCATTATACCGTTCCCAAGCTTGGTATAATGATTCATTGCTTTCCTGTTTGAAGTTGTGGATATCTTCAAGTCATTTAGAGGTCTTGGATGGTGGACAATACCTTTGGATAAAGGCTTTTTTAAGGAGGTCCCAAGTGTTGATAGCTCCTGAAGTGAGTCTAACCACCCATCTTTTAGCGGATCCAGTAAGAGTGAACGAGAACACACGTAGTAATACTGCGTCTTGTGATACTCCAGGAATATTGAACAAACTTACAATGTTGAGGACTCGATCCATATGATCATGGGCATCCTCATTCTTATTTCTGGAGAAGGTGTCTTCCCTCAATTCTTGCATGAATTGACTCTTGATCTCAAAGTTAACATTGTCTTTGATTTCTGGTTTAACCACGCTTGGTGCCTGGTTTTCTTGTGACAATGCTAAGTATTGTTCCATGGTGAGAGTATTGATGTCTACTCCTGCTATAGTTCCTGCAGAATTTAGAAGTTCGAGAGAGAAACAGACATAATTACAAGAAATCAAATTAATACTAATTTTTAGCTCCTCGGCAGCGGCGTCAAAAACTTGATGCATATTTTATTTTAAAATATATTTTCTTCAAGTTTTAAATTTATAAACCTCGCTTTACCTTTACAAACGCACTAAGGGGTAGAGAACCTGATCGCGAGTAGTGTAGAGATGGTAAATCCGAGGTTATCCCAAGAGTTAAGTGTTAATTAGTATTAATTTGAAGTGTCACATTTTAAAGTAGTTTTAAGATTGATTTTGAGATAAACAAGAAAGTAAATATGCGGAAATTAAAAGAGATAGAAGTAATCAGGGAAAGAAACGTGCTAGCCTAGCCATTACATTACTATCGTTATAACTATGTTTTCCTGTGCAATGTTACATCATGGTCTCATTGGTGGTTTCTAAAGTCGACAGACCTGAATAGATATCTTTAGTCTGTCCTATAATTCATGCGATCATGAATCCCCTGAAAGTTATGGAGGTAGGGCAACTGGGTCATAGTGATTAATCCCAACCATCCCAAGAACTAGTCTAATAACCTATACAGATTATTAACCCTCTCTGAAAGAGTTCCTATGCTTTTTAAGTATATTAAGTGATAGAGGCGGTAACAGGGTTAGTTCCTACACTAGGGTTAGAATAATTATCCAATCCTAGTACCCTGCTAATCCCATATTCTAGTGGTAATCTAGTAACAGGATTAACATGATCTATACATCCTATAATACTACCAAAACTCAGGGTTACACGATAGTCAAAAGGATATCCAACGAAACCATGATCTAACAGGAAACAAGAATTATAACAATAGTAAATTCATGATTAGGCTAGCACTTGAAGTGCTTAGTCGCTCATGGTAACAACAAAGCAAGAATTAATAAAGATAATCATGGTTGGAAAACTCATAATTCTTACAGGAGTCGTTTATGAACGATTAAATACAAAAGTAAATTAAGTGTGATCTCCCTTGGACTTTTGATGGAATTCTTTGAGCTATGGAGGCCTTGATCACCCTTTAGATCTGTTGTGGAATGGTTGATGATGAATTGGCTGAATGAGGCCTCTATTTATAGATTTTGAGTATGTTACGGCGTAACCTTATAGAGGGTTACGCCGTAACATACTCAAAATCTATAAATAGAGGCCTCATTCAGCCAATTCATCATAAAGTGCTGACGAGGCTTTCCATGTTGTAGGCATAAATTATGTTACAGCGTAACTAATTGTTCATGTTACGCCGTAATGCTGACTAGGATGACTCAGCCTTCCATAATAATAATGTTACGGCGTAATCTTCTCATGTGGTTATGCCGTAATCTTGCCGGGTGACGTGTCTTTCCTTGAATAGGTTACGGAGTAACACTATCGTAGGTGTTAAGCCGTAAAGTCTCGTAAGAATCCGTGTTTTCTTCATTTTTACGTCCTTTTCCTGTGTTTCTTGTCACATAATTGCATTTTACCTGAAAATAGTGAAATAACCATAAAAGTATCGAATTTAAGTATTTATAAGACAATTGCAAGTATTTTTAGGGGAAAACTGACACTAAAAAGTATCAAATATTTGGTGTTATCACTAGGCCAACAAAAACTAGAACACCCCAGTTACATCAAGAATTTAGGAGACCTAACCAATGTGTGTCTTTCTCTACAGGAGTAAATCACACTACTGGAATTAGCAGACCACATTTTAAGAGCACTGGTTTGAAAGATAGGGTCTTGCTAAACAATAGTAAAGTGAAGAATATGTCGATGAATATAGAAGAACAACATAGGAATTTTAAGTTTTCAAATAATACAAAGTCTGTAAGTGGGTATAATGACAGTTTAAGAACTTCAACTTTGAATGTTAATTTTGTATGTGCAACTTGTGAAAAGTGTGTTTTAAATGATAATCATGATGTTTGTGTTCTTTCTTATATCAATGATGTGAATTCTAGAACTAAGAAGCCTTTAGCAGTGCCTATTAGTGCTAGTGAACCTAAAAGATCAATGAATCAATCTGTTGCAATACCTCATAAGAAAACAATTGCATCAGACTCTTTATGAGAATGTTAGCAAGACATGTAAATGGTGGTACACTAAAATCACTCCCCCTAGATACAAATGGAAACCTAAATCTAGGAATACGAGTGTTAGCACGACTTTATATATTGAAGCTAGGTTAACTAATATCTCAGATCCCACAAATGATAAGGGATCCAATTTTCCCAAATCTAAATTGTCTACTAATTCTTTTGTAGCTAATAGAGATCATCCTATTCATTGTCGACTCTGGGTGCTCAAAGCACATGATGGAGAATCTCAAGCTTCTTATTAATTTCATAGAGAAATTTCTCAAACAGTGCAGTTTGGCAATGATCAATTTGCACCTATTCTAGGATATGGATATTTGGCTCAAGGAAATGTCAGAATCAAACGGATTTATTACGTCAAAGGGCCAATCACAATCTTTTCTTAGTTGGTAAATTTATGATGCGAATTTGGAGGTTGCTTTCAGAAAATCAATGTGCTTTGTTAGAGATCTTCAGGGAAACAATTTACTCACTGGTAATCATGGATCTGATCTCTATACAATTGAATTACAAGAATCGTCTTCTCCTACTCCAATCTGTTTCATGGCCAAAGCATCATCAAATCAAGCGGGGTTATGGCATCGTCGTCTCTCTCATTTGAGCTTCGACACCGTCAACTTGCTTTCTAATAAAAATATTGTGAATGGCCTCCCTCAAATCAAATTCGTCAAAGATCATCTATGTTCATCTTGTGAGCTAGGTAAAGCAAAAAGAAGTACCTTCAAGTTAAAAACTACTCCAAGCTCAAAAGGACGGTTACATCTACTTCACATTGACTTGTGTGGCCCCATGCGGGTAGAAAGCATAAACGGAAAGAAGTACATCCTTGTGATTGTTGATGATTACTCAAGATATACTTGGACTCATTTTCTAAGATCCAAATATGAAACACCAGAAGTTCTCATCGATTTCCTCAAAATGATTCAAAGAGGACTTCAGGATCAGGTAAGAACATTAAGAAATGATAGAGGCACGAAGTTTTTGAACAAGACTCTTCACACCTACATTTCAAAAGAAGGCATACATCACCAAACGTCAATTGCTCAAACACTTGAACAGAATGACATTGTCAAAAGATGGATCATACTCTCGTTGAGGTTGCTCGAACAATGCTAAGTGTCGCTAAACTTTCACTATTCTTCTGGGCTGAAGCAATCGCAGCTGCATCTTTTACACAAAACCGTTCACTTATAATCCCTAGACATGAACATACTCATACCACATCATCAACAAGAGAAAACTCAATCCGAATATTCTTTACATCTTCGGTTGCAAATGTTACATTGTAAGAGATGGTGAGAATTTGGACATAATGAAAGAAAAAAGGGGTGCTTGTATTTTTGTAGGATACTCCACTCAGTCAAAAGGATTTAGAGTCTACAACACGAGAACCATAATGATAGTTGAAACTATTTATGTCAATTTTGACGAATTACCAGAAATGATGTTTGGTGACAACACTTCAGGCCTCGCACCACAACGTCTGACAAGGGTGTCTGAACAGCACGGTTTAAGCCTCACACCTCTTAATGTCAACAAACACTTGAACAACAACGTCATGAACCATCAAGTTCTACCCATGTTCAAGAGAATCTTCCTTCAGCAGATACAACAAAGAATCAAGAAATGTCATATTAGAATTATTTTTCAGTTTAATGTTTGATGAATACTTCACTGGGGAGAATGAAGTTGTAACCAAGCCTTCCGATGTCTCTAATAAAAGTAATACAACTCAATCTAAAACAACACCGGTTGCTGCAGAAGAATATCCATTGATTGTTCACAACAGTCCTGATCTAACAATTCTAACTACATAAGTTCATGCTGAAGAAGATAACAATATTCAAGCAGAAGATGCAGTGTTTGATGCATATGAGTTCCTTAATCCTTTTGCTACACCAGTAACAGAGGTTAGTGAATCATCTTTACGTCAAATTGATCCGTCAAACATGCATGAATTCTACCAAAGACATCCTTCTGAATACCATTGGACTAAAAATCATCCTCTAGAACAAGTACGTGGAAATCCTTCAAAACCAGCTCAAACTAGAAGACAGCTTGCTACTGATCCATAAATATGCATGTTCGTACTCACCGTGAGTAAGACAGAACCAAAGAACATCAAAGAAGCAATGGATAATCATGCGTAGATTAAACCAATGCAGCAAGAACTTCATTAGTTCGACAGACTCAGTGTCTGGGAACTTGTTGACAAACCCTTTGGCAAAACTGTTATTGGTCTAAAGTGGTTATGGAAAAACAAGAAAGATGAAGAGAGTATTGTTATTCGCAACAAGGCACGTCTAGTGGCTAAGGGATATCATCAAGAAGAGGGCATCGATTTCGAGGAATCGTTTGCACCAGTTGCTCGCTTGGAAGCTGTACGGATTTTTATAGCCGACGCTACATACAAGTCATTTCCTATCTTCCAGATGGACGTCAAAATGGATTTTCTTAACGTTCCATTGAAGGAGAAAGTATATGTCAGTTAGCCAAATGGATTTGTAGATCTAGATCATCCAAAAGAGTCTACTGTCTCCGAAAAGAACTCTATGGATTGAAACAGGCTCCAAGAGCATGGTACAATGAACTTTCAAAATTCCTAGTCTCTAAAGGATTCACAAAAGGTATTATCGATCCTACTATGTTTACAATAAGATATGAGGATGACATACTGCTAGTGCAAATTTATATTGATGACATTATTTTCGGATCAACAAATCCAAAACTGTCTAATAAGTTTGAAAAGTTAATGCACAGTAGATTTGAAATGTCAATGATGGGGGAACTAAAATTCTTTTTAGGACTTCAGATCCACCAATCTCTAAAAGGTATCTTTATCAACCAAGCGAAGTATGCTTTAGACATCCTTAAGAAACATGGTATGGAAAATTGTGATAGCATTAGTACACCATTGACCACTAAACCTAAGCTGGATGTACCCGTAGATCAAATGAAATATCATAGTATGATCGGGTCACTTATGTATCTGACATCTAGCATACCAGATCTTGTACAAGCAACGTGTTTTCTAGCAAGAAATCAAGCAAGGCCTACACAAAAACACCTCAAGGAGGTTAAAAGAATCTTTTAGTACCTCAAGAAGACCATTTAAATAGGACTCTGGTATTTGAAGGACTCTTGTTTTGAACCAATCGCCTTTTCAGATGCTGATCATACAGGTTGCTTAGATATGTGTAAGAGTACATCTGATAGAATTCAATTCCTAGGTGACAAATTAGTAAGTTTGATGACATCAAATAACGTCTATTTTATAGCATCATTTATCCCATGTTATTAACCCATTTTGTATATAGTTATTGCAAAGAATTATTACTTAATCGTTTATATTTGAGAATTGCAGTAATTATGGAGTATTTTGTGAATATTAGCAAAAGGCGCGCATTTTGGAGCTTAAATGAAGATATTTTGAATATTATTATTCTGAAGACCAATACGCCGTATCCATCAATGAATATACGGCGTATCCGTGCCTGCACTCACCAAAGACCACAATGGAATAAAGCCCAATACGCCGTATCCAGAAGATCTCAATACGCCGTATCGAAGATATAGTATGTGAATATTCTGGAAGATATCAAGCGTGGTCCCTACTCCAAGTAATCCCCAATACGCTGTATCCAATCCTTGGATATGGCGTATCGAACCGACTTCCAGACCTTATATATAGAAAACTCACAAACGAGTTTTAAGTGTGCTAAATCATATTCTCGATACCTAAACCATAAAAGTCTATTTTCAGAGGAGAAAAAGTGCAGAAGAGGTCTAGCAACGCAATCAATTCCAAAGGAGACAACGTATAATTCTTATACTTTAGTAATCGTTCAATTTTTGGTATCATTCGTTAACTCGGTTTGTAACATCCGGGAATTCTCAAAATTTTAAAGGACTATTTTAACCTTGGACGTTTCGAGTCTGACTTGACTTTTTGACTTTTGGTCTTTTATTGTCACATAAAAACGATTACCGCATAACTGGTAAATATTTTGGAACATATTTCAATAATAAATCGTATTTATTATTACACACCTCGAGTACAAAGTTATTTTTAACTTATTTGATACGAAAACGAAAAAGGATATATATTAATTCATAGTTGATTTATCAAAAATGAACCACTAAATCACGTTTTCACGATTCGGACCCTAAAGCAATTTGATGTAAAACGATATTTCAGACAACTTTTTAGTTTTACCCGAGACTTGAAAACAAGCAGAAGAGGGCTAAAACAGCCTCGCAAAGTTTTGAAAACTGCACACAACGGGTACCGACACACAAAAATAATTAAATTTATTTTTAATTATCACTATTTATTTAATAAAAATATTAAATAAAATCATTTAATATTTTAATTATTTAAGCGTTGTTGATAACGCGAATATCCGAGTTAAAACTCATTTTTATTTTAACCGAGTCACAAAATAAGTAACAAATATTTTTATAAATGTTATAAAAATATTTATGAAATATTATCAAGTAAATACTCATTTTTATCGGAAAAATGATTCCGAACGCAATGGCGCAAGTTTCGTATTTTAATTCATCCGTTAAGCGGCTCAAACGAGTCCCGAACGACTATTTTACAAAATAATACTCAAAAGTTACACTTTTGGTCCCTAGAAAATAGTTACAAAATGAACCCCAAACTAATTGAGACTTGACACTTTTATTTTATAACTTTTAATAAAGTTATATATATATATATATAAATTTTATACATTTTCTTTCATTGGAATACGTATAAAAACACACACTCACTTCTCTCTCTCTCCCTCGTCATTTCCGGCGAGCTCCCACCGCCGCCGCCGTCGGAAAACTTTTCTGGCGGACTTTTCCGACCGAAACCAAAAATGCTCCCTATCACCCGATCTACCCGATCCCCACCACCACTCTCTGCCACGCGCTGCCACCACCACACCGATGCCACTATCGTCATCATCATCGTAACACCACCATCATGTTCGTCACCGCCACCAACCCCACACTGCCATCGTCATCATCACCACCACGCCACTGCCACGGCCACACTCACGCCACCATCATCATCTCCACAGCCACCCCTTGCCACGCACCACCACCAGCACGCAACCACACCGCCGCCATCATCACAGCACCAAGAAGGGTGCGTTCGGTTTGTTATAACGACCCAGGGTGCGTTGGGCAGTTAACCACCTTCAAGGGTGCATTGGGTTTGTAAAATAAGCACCGAAGGGTGCGATCGGTTTTGGGTCAGCCACCACCATAGGGTGGGTTTGGGTGGCAGCCACCCACGTAGGGTGTGTTTGGTTTTATTAACACCATAGGGTGTTTGTTTTGGTGGTTCAACCAACATAAGGTGCGTTCGGTTTGATGGAAACAACAACCAAGGGTGTGTTTGGGCTGTTGTAAAGATTAGGTTGCGTTTAATTTGGTTATATCACCTTATAGGCTGCGTTTGGTGTTGTTTCAGCCGGCATAGGGTGCGTTTGGCTGTTATTAGCACAGAGAGGGTGCGTTTGGATCTGGGTTCAGACTAGGGTGCGTTGGTTTCATGAGTTGCACCAGTGAGGTGCGGTTGGTTTCATAAAATGACAAAGGGTTGCGTTTGGTTTGTCTCGACACCGAAATGGGTGCGTTTGGTTGTTAACAGCCGCACAAGGGTACGTTTGGTTTTGTGGTTTACACCCGAGAGTGTGCGTTTGGCTGTTAAAACAGCCACCAGGGTGCGTTTGGTTTGGGCAGTCATCGCACAAGGGTGCGTTTGGTTGGACAGATTTGCATAAAGGGGTGTTTGGTTTAGCATATTCACAGCTTAGCGTGCGTTTGGCTGTTCTAAAAATGATTAGGGTGCGTGTGATTTTTATATGATTAGGGTGCGTGTGGTTTAATAATAGATTAGGGTGCGTTTAGTTGATATCGACCCAACAAATGGTGTGTTTGGTTTGGACAGAAACGCCAAGGGGCGTGTTTGGGTTAAGAGAAACACAAACAGTGCGTTTGGTTTAACATAAAGACAAAGTGATGCCTGTTTGTTTAGCAGTATAACTAACGGGTGCGTTTGGGTTATACACATCGCCAAAGGGTGTTTTTGGCAGTTAGCAGGAAAACCGAGTGTAGGGGCGTTTGGGGTTAGCATTTCACATACTAGCGGCGCGTTTGGGTGAGCAGAAACACCACTTTAGGGTTGTTTGATTTGATACAAAACGACAAATAAATATAACATAAGGTTTTTATAAATATTAAAACCGGATAAAATGGTGGATAATTGGTCAAATAATGTGATTAGTTATATAGTTTCGGATGATATTAATTAGGACACGTAACGGACTTAAATATAGTAAACAATGCACAATAACAAAGTAAAATACACTTGTAATATTTACGCTTGGATAGTTTTTCTATTAAATAGATATTGAAAGGTTTGAGATTTGCAACACAAGTCTTTCGACTTGGATCGTATTTATAAACAGAAAAGTCTTGAGTCGAAATTTATATAAAATTTCTATCATTTAGTACTCGATTCCACTAAGCTTCTCTATTTCGTCTAACGATAACAGAGGACTAAGTTATAATTTTAAAACATACTATTAATTTGTATAATACAATAACCATACCACACGAGACGAAAACTATACTTTTACAATGAGACAACTATCTTTTTAGACACGACCCGTCGAGGAAACGAAATATAAAATAATAAAATATACAATTTTAAATTTTATAATTAGTCTCAGCAAGAAGCATAACACTACATAATTGCGTATGACAAAGCTTATAAACATCGTTTTAAACTTAATTAGTAACATATATAACTAAGATTACGTTTATGGCAAGAACTTTTTAGTTAACTTAAGAGTATGATTTCGAAAAACGGTCAACAATTGTTTAATTATTTACTCACACTTCTTCATATAATACTTTCGCGCAAAGTAATATACATATTCATATCTAACTTTTGGATTGTTTGTTTTTTATCATTATATAAATTCACGATACAATATCATAATAACTCATGGTCTTCTCAATTTTCAATAGTACATATATACGGATATCTCATTTACATAACTCTGTGTTACTTTGATTTATTTAATGGGAACCACACCACAAGTATCACAAACTTAAACTCAAAATCTTTTATCAACGTGTTCACGTTGATGCCACCATTCATATCGGAAAACCAATACACATATCATCCTAGGCTAGTGGGCTTAGCCGTTAACTATTTCTCACACTTCCGGTTTTCCGTTTGTGCTGTGCTTAATATGTGCAGTTCTGCCAATCGTTCTACAACATCAATGTGAGTTTATAGCCCCCCTGTTTTTACTGGTTTTACATATATTTTTGGGGTGAGAACATGCTTGTTTACAAATGCATTTACATGGTTGATTACAAATTGGTTTACATATTTATTTATATATCTCGCGATGAGATACAATACTTGGTTTAATTTTTGGGCGTGAACACTCGCTATAACTTGGTTATACACTCATATGCATATCTCACGGTGAGATACAACATTGGTTTTTACTTATGGATGCAACAACTATACTTTTACTCGAATGATTATGGATTAGCTTAGGTTGCATGAACTGTAAATCACTTGGAGGGTGAGCGCGAATGTTATGAAATAGATCTATTCGGGATTGACAATCCCCGTTCGGGTGATTAGCTATCACTGGGCAAACGAACGTTATAACATGTCGGAATACGATTGGTTGAGTCTTCAGGGCCAACAATTACATACACATGAATATTTTCAGAAATGCCCGGGTGTTCTTGGAGGGGACACCTATGATGGGTACATATTATTTTCATTAATGCCCGGGTGTTCTTGGAGGGAACACCTACGATGGGTACACTCTTACTGTGCCTTGAATAAAGTGGCATACATACAAGTCTACGTCGCAGTTTCATGAACTTAGAGTAATTGTAATCATTGTTTTATACTCACATGGATATTTACTGTACCTCGAATAAAGTGGCAATTCATACTTGAAACATTTTGGTGATATATATATAAATATTATACATGCTTGGAACAATTGCGGTACAACGTTCATATGTACATTTTTGTGACTATTTAGGGATTGAAATGGTCATGCATACTTTACAACTATTTGATTTCTAAAAATCATACATATATTTTGGAAGGACATTTAAGGATTTAAATGGTCATACACACTTTACAGAACCTTGGTTCAACATTTATACTTAAACAAATCTATGAACTCACCAACTTTATGTTGACACTTTTTAAGCTTGTTTTTCTCAGGTAAATTAGATGATTGGATTATTTGATGTGTACTAGAGTCTAAATTTGACAAGATCTCATTCATGGATTACTACTTATATACAAATGATCAAATCTCGTTGGGTTGTTTTCAAGCTTTTCATTGTGATTCAATTATGGGACAAATGTTATATCAATTTCAAAGAAATCTACGAGATTACTTTTCAAACGACACATTTAGAGGTCGTTCTCTTGTATCTAGCGCTGCGTATTATGAAGTAACTCCCCCGGACACATTTCCGCTGCGACACATTTTTGGGGGTGTTACAGATTGGTATCAGAGCACTGGTTATAGAGAACTAGGTTGCATATTTTACCCTAGACTATAACCGTTTTCACAAATATTGCATCACAGCAAACATTTTCAAAGTGCATACCCACTACTTGCTTACGTGCTTAGGTTACTTGTTACCTTAAGTGCTTACATGACATACATATATGTAATATATATGCTTACATCTTTTGCGTATATCGCACGTTTATTTATATAAGAGTTATTTATATAAATACCAGAGCATTTCTTAAGACATTGTGAGGTGCACAATGGTCTCATTTATACCTTAGACATTGTAAGTTACACAATGGTCTCATCTTACTTCTTAGACATTGTGAGTTGCACAATGGTCTCATTTATACCTCAGACATTGTAAGTTAAACAATGGTCTCTAAGAATATTATTTTTCTTCGTAGCTTTATACAATATCGTATTACATAGAGGCCGTCATAATTTTTGTTTACATGGAATTATGTATGAATCTAAGTATTACAAGTCTTGTATGGGCGGGACTTGTAATATGAGGATTGATATGATAATTGTTATGTTAACAAAGCCCGTCACAGTTCTGTTTACATGGGATTATGTATAAATCTAAGTATTACAAGTCTTGTATGGGCGGGACTTGTAATATGAGGATTTTGTTAGCCTTAAAATATGGTGACAAACACGAAATTACATTAGTTTATTTATAGCGTGACACATAGGGACTAATAATGACAAGCTACGATAGTTGTGTGTCACTAGGACTATAAATACCCCCTCCATACTTCCATGGAGGGGTGAAGATCACTTTTGTAAAGTGTGAAAGTGTGTGTTTTCTCTCTACAAAAACACACATCTTCCATCCTTTTCCTTTTCTCTCTAATTCAATGGCTACTTTTCTTTTCCATTTTACCAAGCCTCCGGATCCGTTGTTAAAAGGGTGAATCTAATGATAACAGATTTATATGATAATTGCTATGTTGACTCATTCATAAAGACCTTTACCTTGTTTACTCTAACTGAGTACTCATTAATTATCTTGAACTCTAGGCCGATATTCCTTATTTTGTTTTACTCCTCGTCTCCGAAGACGAGTTTGGAACACTCGTCCCATATTCATTAGAGCACATGCATCGTCATATCATCCACCACCTTGAAGGTTATGGGAGTACGCGTATTGCATCGGAAATTATTAAGTAGGATGATTTATAATCTCTTTATTTGAAAGGATTGGGACGCCTCTTCAGTTAAATAAAGAAATTGTAAATCCCCGAACCATAAGTTTATCATTTCTTACTTACATAAATTAGGACGCTCCTTTATGTAAGTAATGAATTATAAATGAGTGGGCTTAATGGTATCCAATATGACACGAGTATGAACTCGAACCCGATAATCACCGGAATCCGTTAAAAAGGTTTAGAAGCACAATAGTGTCTTGCCACTCCGCAGAAATCTTAAGGCCTCGCTTGGAACTACCTTATCTCATTCTTAAGTTATTACTTTTGCCGTTGCTAATCCTCGCGATCACGAACTGTTCGTGGAACTAACAGACTTGTTACACACTTGAACTAATGGAGTTGATTCATCCTCGAACTAACGACTGAGTACCATATTCCGCCGTCCATCGCATAAGCTCTCCCGCGAGCTCCTCTCATTTGTTGAACTTTATTCTGGGGATATTGTTTCTCGGGGGGTCCTCACCCTCTGCATCCCATCACCGTTTGTTATAGTTATCGTCGTTATAGTTGCCGTGGTTGGGTCCTGGAGCGGTCCCGACTGATACAACTTTAGCCAATAGGTAATGCAACCCCACCTTAAACGAGATAAACACCTATCGACGAAATAGATAGTCGGACTATTCATTTCGGGCCACTAGTAGGAAGACTTAGGTCGTGATACATCCTAGTACTGCCAAGTAAGTTGGGTACTTACATCCATAAGCCACGTTGATGTGAATCATCGAACATTGCAGATAGCAGAAACGAGACTCCGTCCTCGGACATTTAGAAACTTATACAAACATACTCACGCGACTACACTTTCTTCTTGAGGTTTTCACTATAATGAGACTGTCCTTATAACGCGGTTATATCGGTCATGAGATCTGTAATGATTTATTTTGAGGTGCCCATTTTGATAGATTGAATGTCCTGGTCAAACCTAGCCAAATTTTTTTGGTATATACTAAGAAATGTCAAAATATCGAATTTTGCTGAATAAAGTTATCAGCGTCTCGTTTAGAACGGGTTTACAAAGTTTTAAATCTTTTCTTGGTCACACAAACGGTTAACACAGATTTAATCTCGGGACGAGATTTCTTTAAGGGGTAGGTACTGTAACATCCAGGAATTTTCGAAATTTTAAAAGACTATTTTAATCTTTGACTTTTCGAGTCTGACTTGACTTTTTGACTTTTGGTCTTTTATTGTCACATAAAAACGATTACCGCATAACTGGTAAAATTTTCGGAACATATTTCAATAATAAATCGTATTTATTATTACACACCTCGAGTACAAAGTTATTTTTAACTTATTTGATTCGAAAACGAAAAAGGATATATATTAATTCATAGTTGATTTATCAAAAACGAACTACTAAATCACGTTTTCACGATTCGGACCCTAAAGCAATTTAATGTAAAACGATATTTCAGACAACTTTTTAGTTTTACCCGAGACTTGAAAACAAGCAGAAGAGGGCTAAAACAACCTCGCAAAGTTTTGAAAACTGCACACAACGGGTACCGACACACACAAATAATTAAATTTAGTTTTAATTATCACTAGTTATTTAATAAAAATATTAAAAAAAAAATCATTTATCATGTTATTTAAAAGCGTTTGTTGATAACGCGAAAATTCGAGTTGAAACCCATTTTTATTTCGGATAAGGCGTAACCGGATCACCCTAAATAAATAACGAACATTTTATAAATGTTATAAAATATTTATGAAATACTATCAAATGAATACTCATTTTTATCAGAAAAATGATTTGGAAAACAATGACGCAAGTTTCGTGCGTTGAATCATCCGTTAGGTCGTCCAAACGAGTCCCGAACCACTTTTTATCAAAACTATATTAAAAAGTTACATTTTTAACCCTAAACTATTTGGGTTTGCCATTTTATTTTATAACTTCTATATATAAATAAAATTTATAACTAATAATTCATTTTCATTTTTATACATATAACACACACACACTCACATGCTCCCTCCCCTCTCTACCGGAAAAACAATCCGGCCACCACAGCAGCTGCCGAAAAAGATTTCGGTCATCTTCTTCGGCCACTTTTTCGGCCAAACTCCGGCGAAACCAAAACTTTATAAATATGTAGATCCGGCCCGATCTACCCGATCCACACCACCACCACGTCACCACTCTTCCACCGCCGCAACCAACACCACCGCTGCCACCATCATCGCAGCCGAACCACCTCACCACCACCACCCTCATCAACACCACATCATCACCATCCACACCACCGCAGCCTCTACCCTTATCACAACACCATCACCACCCCGTCACCATCACCTCCTCCACCGTCATCATCATCATCATAACATCACCATCTCCATCATCGTCCTCACCACAGTAAAACAAGGGTGTTTGTTTCTTTTATAAAAACACCACAAGGGTGTTTGTTTTGGTGATCAACCCACAACAAGGGTGCATTCGGGTGGGGTCTAGCAGCCACAAGAGGGGTGTTTCGGTGGTGAACCACCACAGGTAGGTTGCGTTTGGTTTAGCAGCGGGTGTGTTCGGTTTAAAAACGCAGCGGGTGCGTTGGGTTGTCATACAACAGATTAGGGTAGCGTTTGGTTTACAGAAATAGCTAGGGGGTGTTTGGTTTGGCTGTCACGCACACCGAAGGGTGCGTTTTGACTATTACCGCAGATTAGGGTGTGTTTGGTATTGTAGAAAACAATTAGGGTGCGTTTGGTTGCTGTTAATACCGAAAAGGATGCGTCTGGTTTGCTTAAAAACGCACCAGGGGTGCGTTTGGTTTCGGGTCAAATAGATTAGGGTGCGTTTTGTTTAGTAGAAACCAATACGGGTGTGTTTGGATGGCTGTTTAACAGCCATGGGGTACGTTTGGTTTAGCGGGAACCGCACAAGGGTGCGTTTGGTTGTGGGTTTAACAGCCCACAAGGGGCGTTTGGTTGGGCAGAAAACAACATAAGGGGGTGTTTGTTTGGTTTGGCAGATTTGCCAAACGGGTGCGTTTGGGTTAGCAGGAAAACCGTATAGGGTGCGTTTGGGTTAGCAGTTTCACCATAAGGGCGCGTTTGGGTGAGCAGAAACAACTTTAGGGTGCGTTTGGTTCATATAAAACGATGAATAAATATAACTTAAGGTTTTAAAAATATTAAAACCGGATATATATAAAGGTGGTTAAATGGTTAAATAAATGTAATAATCATTATATTGTTTAGTTTAGAAATATATATATAAATATATATATATTTAAAGCACGAGGATATTGCAACACGGTTTGTTTGAAAAGTGGAGAAACATTGAATTTTATAAATATGGAAAACGTTATATAAACGGGAAAAGTCATGATGAAATTTATATATTTTCTTTTATTTTATTTATGTTTCAAAAATAATGTTGTTACTTTAGAAAACGATAAAAGGACTAAAATTATATTTTAAAATTATACTAAAATATTTACTATACGATAATTTGGTCCAAATGAACGTAAAAAGATTCGTGTACTTAGGAGATTTAGAGTTGTAGACAAGATCCCGTGAGGTACGAATATAAAAGTTATAAAAATAGTATGGGTGTGGGGTGGGTTAGTGGCCGCGTGGTGTGACTTAGCATGTTGGGGGGGTTTAGAAGGGTATCTCTGAGGGGGGGGGGAACTGTTTAGGTTAGTGTAGACGGTGTGTCTGCATTTATGCAAGTACATTTTTATTAATTAAATTGGTGTCAAAATATCTTGTTTTAATTATTTTCTCACGTTCCTTATACTAATACCACTGTTAAAGTATTATATACTTCACATTAATCTTTGGATTGTAATATCTTTGTTATATAATTCACGGTATGAGTTATATAAGGGTTTATTTTTCATATGTAATATATACAGAATATATTACATACTTTGCGTTCACTTTTCAATTTATTTATTTAACCAACCACCAAACTATTACAACTTTAAATCTAAATCTTTATCAACGTGTCGCGTTGACGTAACCATTCATCGGGAAACCCAAATACATTATCCTAGGCTAGTGGGACTTAGCCGTTAAGATAAGCTGCAACTTCTTGATCGAGCCGCTTCGTCTTCCGTTGTGTCGGGCATATCAGATGCCTATCTGTCAATCGCTCTACATCATCGAGGTGAGTTCATAACCTCGCTTTTCAATCTTTTGAATGTTTTATAAACCCGCGAGGGGGATACATGCTTGTCTACAAACTCTTATACTTACTCGGTTACCTTATAACAATGTGATTGTTTTTAAAGGATATTGTGAGTTTATAGCCCCATGTTTTACTGGTTTTACATATATTTTTGGGGTGAGAACATGCTTGTTTACAAATGCATTTACATGGTTGATTACCTGTTTGGTTTACATACTCATTTATATATCTCGCGAGGAGATACAATACTTGGTTTAATTTTTGAACGTAAACACATACTATACTTTTATGATTATGGATTAGCTTAAGTTGCATGAACTGTTAATTACTCGGAGGGTAAGCGCGAATGTTATAAGATAGATCTATTTGGGATTGACAATCCCCGTTCAGGTGACTAGCTATCACTGGGAACGAACGTTATACCATGTCAGATTACGATTGGATTGGCGCCTGTGGGGCCAACAATCACATACACATATTATTATAATACTGCCTGGGTGTTCTTGAAGGGAACACCCATGATGGGAATATATTCTTGTATTATTGCCTGGGTGTTCTTGGAGGGAACACCCATGATGGGAACATATTCTTGTATTACTGCCCGGGTGTTCTTGGAGGGAACACCCATGATGGGAACATATTCTTGTATTACTGCCCGGGTGTTCTTGGAGGGAACACCCATGATGGGAACATATTCTTGTATTACTGCCCGGGTGTTCTTGGAGGGAACACCTATGATGGGTATCTTCTTACTGTGCCTTGAATAATGTGGCATACAAATAAGTCTACTTCGCATTTTCATGAACTTAGGTGTGTAATCATAATCACAAATGGTGACCCTTGTATTGAAAACAATGGTCATGCATACTTTACAAATCTTGGATTTGAACATATATTTATACATTTTGTGACTATTTAAGGATTGAAATAGTCAGGCATACTTTACAACTATTTGATTTCTAAAAATCATACATACATTTTGGAAGTACATTTAAGGATTTAAATGGTCATACAATCATTTTATGATACTGTAGAGAGACAGTAGTCACTAAACGTTTTACATGGTACTGTGATGATACAGTGGGCAAATCCTTTCATTGGAACTTACATTTATATTTAAATAAATCTATGAACTCACCAACTTTATGTTGACCGTTTTAAGCATGTTTTTCTCAGGTAAATTAGATGTTTGGCCCATTTGATATGCATTGGAGTCTAAACTGGCAAGATTTCAATCATGGATTTCTACTTACATATAAATGATCAAATCTCGTTGTATTGCTTTCAAGCTTTTTATGGTGATGCAATGATGGGACCAATGTTATATTAATTTCAAGAAAATCAACGAGGTTACTTTTCAAACAACACATTTAGAGGTCGTTCTCTTGTATCTAGCGCTATGTATTATGAAGTAACTCCCCCGGACACATTTCCGCTGCGACACGATTTTTGGGGGTGTTACAACTGGCATATAGTTCACAGATATTGACAAAGAATCAACATCAAAAAGCCAGTCTGATCCATTTCCTTTCACATTAGATGTATTTTTAAGAAATCTAATGTTTAAGGTCTCTTCAACTATCCTGGTCCTTTTGTTAAATACTCTCATAGCTTTACTAGCCATAGAATACCCAACAAAATATCCCTCATCAACTTTACCATCAAACTTGCCTAGATGATCCCCTGTACTTAAGATGGTAACAGGACACCCAAAAGGTTTCATGAAATCTATCAGTGGAGGTCTTCCACGAATAAGTTCATAAGGTGTCTTGTTATGAGGCTTAATGACTAAGACCCATATTTAGCACATAGCAAGCAGTATTAACTGCTTCAGCCCAAAAGGTAGTTGGCAACTTAGAGTCTACTAACATAGTTCTTGCAACCTCTATCAGTGTTCTATTCTTCCTCTCAGCTACACCATTCTGCTGAGGAGTCCTAGCCACACTGAATTCCCTCTTAATCCCTTTCATTTTACAAAACTGGTTCATTATACTATTCTTAAACTCAGTTCCATTGTCACTCCTGATAACTTCTACTTTATGATCTAGTTGATTTTCTATTTCTGTTATAAAGGTCTTTAGAATCCCACTAGTCTCATCCTTAGTGGCAAAAAAGAATACCCAAGAAAATCTACTAAAGTCATCAGTGACTACTAGGCAATAAGACTTTTTCATTAAAATCTTAACATTTTTAGGACCAAATAAGTCCATATGAAGCATATGTAAGGGTTTGCTGATTGAGTTCACAAGCTTGGTCTTATAGGAGGCTTTGTGTTGCTTTCCTTTCTGACAGGCAACATAAGAATGATCATTTTCAAAAATCTTTAAAGGTAAACCTTTTACAAGGTTTCCCTTCGTAAGTTTATTCATTGTTTTAAAATTAATGTTCCTAAGCCTCCTATGCCATGTATTAGATTCATCAATTGTGGCCTTAGCAATGGGACAAGTTAAACCTCCAGTGGGAATAACACTCTTTAGGTCAACACTATAAATGTTGTCCTTTCTTGGAACTCTCAGCAATACTTGACTTTCATCAAGTAGCTTAAAGTTAGAAGATAAGACAAGACACTCAGTGTCAGTAAAAAGAACATTTTTCTTTTTGTCACAAATTTGTGACACACTAAACAGGTTATACTTAAGTTCCTTACAAAAGTACACATCATCAAAGTCTAGTGATAGTGTTTTGATTTTACCTTTACCAGAAATTCTGCCTTTACCATCACCAAAGGAAACAAATCCACCATCATAATCTTCATACTCATCAAGATAGCACTTGTTTCCTGTCATGTGCCTGGAACAACCACTGTTAATAACTCCTTTTTTCTTTGTACTCCTTCTGTTGTTGGTTGCCCTGCACATAAAATAAGAGAATTAGACTTTTTTAGGGATCCAAGCCATTATTGACTTGGATCTGCCTCGTGCATCAATGTAAGAATATTTCTTGAATATAGTTGATGCACTACTGTTTTTGGCTTTTCAAACCTAGCATGCTGAGGCCTTAACAGTATTGGCCCCTTTTCCCTTATTTTCACTTACTACTGCTCTATCCCTAGCAGTAGTATGTTTTACCCTGGCAGTATTAACTGCTACACCAGCAGTCCTAAGTTTCCCTAACCTAGTTAAAACTGCTTGTGGAACAAAACTTCTTTTGGGGTGTGGGTGAGTCATTTTATTAGTAAAGTTGTTGTGATCCACCCTTCTAGAGTTGTTCCACACTGGCCTTACAATCTTTTTATCACACACATAATGTAGATGATCAAAACTACCACAATCATAACAAGCTTTATTAGTCATTTTAAAATCACTTCCTAGTCTTTGGGACATAAGATTGTTCCAATTTCTTTGGTTCCCTCTAGGATGGTGTTTATTTTGTTTAGGAGCATCTGTTTCCCTAACCGTCTTAATAGATTTTATCTTTTCAGTGCTAGGTCTAACAGTATATTCTATCTCACTTTCATCATCAGAGTTCCAATCCTCAATGATTGAAGCACTAGTGTTGTTCATCATAACAGCATTAGATTCAACTGTGATGGAAACACCCTTATTTTCAACTGTCTTATCATTACAAGGTGTAACAATAGTAGTAACATCTAAATTTTCACTTTTAACTATTTCATCTATAAATGTTAGGTCAGGTTTGCGAGGTATGAAATTCCCTGATAGAGGTGGGGGAACTGATTGATATCCCTTATCTGATCCAGACTTATTAGTTAAATTTACAAAACTTTCTGCTGCAGGAGAAGCTGCAGTAGCTGCATCATATCCTAGTCCTGTTTAAAAACAGTCAAAAACATGACTTTCCTAGTATGTTCATAAAAGACTTGGATGAATTTTGAAACTTCTCTAATGTTTGTTTTAACTGATCTCTTTCTTTTTCTGTTTTTTCCAAATTCATTTTGTATTCATTTAAGGCATTATCTCTTAGTCTCACTTCAAGTTTTAAAACATTTATGCTATAACACCCCGTGTTTTCAAGTCATTGACGACGTCAATAAATTTACTATGTACTTTTAGTATTGTACGCGTTTGCTTTTAATCGTAATCGATAAGTTAAATCGCGTAAGCTAAAAATAATCAATCAATGTAAACGGGAATAAAACAATTAAATATTTACATCAAGCAAGTATTAAATAATTATTTTGAGAATAATTATTTTCATTGTTCATTTTATTTTTATCGGTTACGTAAAGTGTATACGTTTCGCGATAAATTGCATTTAGGCATACCCGGAACCACCAAAACTTTTCTACGCTTCAACAAATACCCACTTTTATACCCAATACATAAAATTAACTCAAATACTATCCCATATACATCCTATGGCCGAATTTAGTGCAAATGATACAAAGAAATATCAAAATTTTTGACAAATTGGTCTTGTACATCTCTTACTCATTAATCTTAGCCATTTCATGTTCCTTTGACTAAAGACCAAGACCATAGTCTACCTTAAGACCCTCCTCATTTACCCATGACCAACTATTGCAATCTTTTGACTAGTCTTACCATATATACAAGTATGCATGAGATAGATATAACATACATACAAAACACTTAGCTAAAAATCAAACCAAAACCTCTCTTCCTCCCCTCTTTTGGCCACGTCAAGAAACACCCCTTTGTAATAATCCATATCAAATTTTCTATAACCTAAACAAGTATCACAACATCCATTTCTAAATATACTAAGCATGTATCTAAGCATTGGTTAATCAAACCCAAGTGGTGAAGCCAGAGAATCAAGATTAGGGTTTCACATGAATTATGATTTCATAGCGTTGCTAGCTTGGGTTTAAAGCCAAAACAGATGGTCTAAAGCACATATTCACATCATCATCATTTGCAACATAAGGTCACTAAAAAACCCCTTTATATTTATATTCATTTCATGATTATATGTGTATATGATGTTTATATAGCTAAATCACCATTAGGACACTTTTTAAACATGTAAAAGAGATTTTTACTTGTGATCATTGTTTTGTACACTTTTATATATGTTATGACATGATGAATCATCATGTTAAAATGCGGGTATAATAATGTGAGTACCATCAGATTGGATTATGTGAAGAAGTGAGACATATGTAGAATTAGGGTTTTAAAAGTACTTAAGGAAAGTTATTGTTTTCATGAGTTGTTAATGACTTGATAATCTTGTTATCATGGAAATCTCATGGACTAAATATGGACTTTGGACTTTATTATATATATGACATATGATATAAAGCAATATGGAAGGCTTGTGGAAAATTTAACTAAAGTTTGGAACGGCTGGTGTTTTTCTAGCTAACAAGTAATTGTGATTGGTTTCAAAAGAGGGCTGTTGTGGTTCGAATTTAAGGACAGCCATATTATGATCTATAAAGATAGTACACCTCATGACGAATCCTAGCATGTAAGAAACTTGAAAAACAGATAAATAACGAAAAAGTTACGGTAAAAACAAGTTATACGATAAATAAACGGATTTATAAAAGAATTTTTATAAAAAAAAATTATAATAAATTAGATAAAACAGGCAAGTTTTAGTATTTTATAACAGATTACACCTATTTTTAGGATTAAAAAATGATAAGAAACGAAACTTTTCAATTTATGATCTGGTGTGAACAATAAAAGTACTGTTCACCAGTAGTAATCCAAAAATTAGAACTGTCAAAATTTTGATATACTCGGCTTAATACCGAAAATGTGCGCATAGAAACACCTCAAATCGGACTGAAACGCGAAGTTACGCCAGTTTTTTACTAAACAATATAATTATAAACGTTTAACTTATTAAACACATATTTTAACCAAAACAATTAGATGATGATCTAGGTAGCTAGTATAATTGTATATGGCAGATGTTAATTACCATGCTTAGTCACTATACGACCTTAATTTACATAAATTGCCATCTAGACGATTTGGCTGAACGTATTATCAGGTGATATTTGGACTATCAGTACTCGAGGTGAGTCATCTAGCCCCCACATTTTTATGATTTCAATTGATTTATAACTTTGGGGTGGAAACAGCAATGTTTTTATAAATTGGACCAAGTGTAATTTTATATTGATTTACGTGTTGCCATAAGAGCGATAACCCAATTGAGGCCATTATCATAAACTGTCAATTACATAGATGTATTGTGAATTACAATATGTTAGCGCGAATGTGAATGAATAGATCTATTTGGTGTGTTTGAACCTCCCCGTTTTCGGAGATATGCTATCACCGGGAACGAACATTATAGCATATCAGAATTAGGAGTTTAGGGTTGAACATCAGATCGTGTAAGTAATACAATATTTTTTATTGCGCGAAATAATTGTCGAGCTCAGTGTCAAGAGCTTAGAAAACGTAATCGGATTTTGTGATGTGTCTTGCATCATGATGGCCTTTAATCAGCGGGGTAAAGTCGTTGCGGTCCTGAATATTATAATTACTAACCAAAGAAATCACCAAGCAATTTTGTTGACGTTTAAAAGCAATGTTTTATCAGGTGGTCAATTAGGCACGATGTGCCAGGAATACATTGGAGACACTTTAGGTTTATCACGACTAAAGAAATATGATGAATATGTTTTTGGGAAATGTATTGTCAATCATATGTAATATCAAACACAAAATAAGAAAAATCTTCATGCTGGTGTAACAAGTCTTTCATCAAATCCATGTATTCAATTTTACAAACGACTTTTTTGTCGTTATCTCATGTCCTCTTTGTGCATTAGGAATCTGAGAAGTAACACGCCTCGGATATCCCGTATTTCGCTGCGATCCCAATTGGGGGTGAGTTTTACATAATGCCTCTCTTCAAACACAGCCTCCATTTTTCTTATATTGATCTAGGATCTAGCTTCTACTGAATTCAAAACCTGCTTATAAGATACTAAATTGAAATTAACTTAAAGACTTTTTTGACAAACAGTCGCGACTAACTATCAATTGTTCGTTAATGAGTAGCAGTAAGCTTTACACATGATTTTAGAACAAGAATCTACTCACAATCTGAACTAGAAATGAACTTCCCTGAAAGATATAAATGCCATCATTGCATGGTTGCGTAGTTGCTCTCTTCAGCTTGGTAGCTCCAATCATATCCCCCAATTCCATCTTGAGCTATCAATGCATTTTGAGTAGGAGACTCTATTTGGACATTTCTTGAATTATTCTCTCTGCCTTTGTTCTCCTGATTTCTTGGAAACCTACATTCTCTGCAAAAGTTTCAACCATGTTTATAACAATTGTAGCATTCCACTTTTAACTTGTCAAAACCAACACTTGACATTATTATGTCCAAGCATCTTCCCTGTTCTCTTGATAAACCTTCTTGCTCTGATTGTCAGCATGGCCATCTCCCATTAGCAATATCCATATTTTCTTTCAGATCAATCAGATGAAGATGTTCAGATCATCTTGAGAAAGTACGAGGAGAAGTATGTGGGTTAACTTACAAGGCAAAGCCACATATGCACAACATCACTAAGATTATCTAAGATGTACAGTAAACCCATTACCTTGAGTAAGAGTAGTACTAACTCCATGAGAAGTGATATCATCTATGGTTAGTGACTATTTGTGTTGTTAGTAGACTGTTAGAGACAAAGGCCACATTCTGTGATTTTTGACTTGTGCTTGATGAACCTGTAAATTCAGATTCATATATATTCAAGTTATTATACAAGTCATCCAAGCTGATGGTTTCAAGAATATTCCACATGTTTACTCCAAATTTAAGAGCATCTAGACTCCTTCAGATGGAAGACTTCTCAATGTGATCTTTAGTTCATATCCTTCCTGGTTAACGCTTCCTCACTTGATCTGCAAACTGACTGATAAGTTTTTATAACCAATCAAAGTTTTGATCCATTGTTTTCTGAACTTAATTGCATCAAGAACTCATATTGTTATTTGAGAAGTGTCCTCTGAACCTTCTTGGACTCCTTGTTCCCTCCATACCTTTTCTCTATAGCCTCTATTAGCAACTTTGCATTTTGATATGAGTGGAACTTCAGTTGATCTTTGTTTGGAAGTGCCATTAACAGGGTTGCTCTTGCTTTCATTTCATTTCTTTTATCCTGTTTTTCTTCAGCAGTGGTAGGTTCATACTCATGTTCAACTGTTCCAACAATTCTCCTCAAACACTACTTTTCCCATTCGTTGATTTCCTTCCCAAGAGAGTAATCCAGTCTAAGAAAATATTGCGTCTATCCTCATTAGCCTAAGATCATAGTCACATGGTGTTGAGGATAGGTATTCATGCAGTCCAGCTTGTTAGTGTTGTTCCTAACTCCATCTTATCACTGAAAAAAAGAATCTTGGATGAATGGTTGAGTCCTCTTATTCTAAAGCCTTCACAACAAGCTCTGAACCACATTGCTTTTTTTGTTTTTTTTTTTTTTTTTTTTTTTATTTTTTTGGATCCCAATGAATAAGATCTTTAACTCCCCTTAGCTTTAAAGATTAAGTACCATGAACAAGTGTCAAGAAAAACTAAGAAAGAAAACATTGATTAAATGATAATAAACTATGCGAATCAAGTTATTTCAGTAAGAAGTATTCTCAAGAAACAATAAAGTATGTTTTGACATAAAGATATAATCAACACAACAAGCTTCAATATATATTAATACGATCACTCTGATTTAGTGATAGGGTTTACAACCTTCAGGCTATGAACTCTATGGAAAACTTATATCTTTCTATACCCTAGAATCCCCTTTTATACACCAAGGAGTCCTACACGGCTTACAATACATTCCTAACTTATCATGATCTTCTTCTATAAATAAACTAATCTCTTAATCAAATAAGTTATACATATCTTTTACAAAAATAACTTAATACTTATCTGCATCTCTTTAATCCGTCTTTATCCTCTTGACAACAGTAAGTCTTCTAGCAGTTGTAATTCAGCATCCCCGGCCCCCCCCCCCCCCCCCCCCCCCCCACCCCACCCCCCCCCCCCCCCACAAATTGTTCTGTATCTTATAACCAGCTACACAACTAGCACAAGCAGTAGTAAGTACTAGCAATACTAACTTTACGCTAACAGTTGTAACTTTACTTTAGCAGCACTAAGTTATACTAACAGTACTAAGTTACACTAGCAGTAGTAAAACTTGGCCTCAAAACGGGAAATTATTTTTTCTCGGGAATGAATTACTTCATATTCATTCAAAGGCTTGTGTTTACTTTGCAACACAACCCGTGCTTCCTATATCAAATAAGTGTACGTGTCAGTGCATTTATTTATGTAAACGAGAGAAATCTTATTTTTTTAATGGTTTTTTTTAAATAATTAAAAATATTAGTTTCTCATATGAAAAGATTTTTAAAAGAAGTTTCTATCACTCAAACAATGTCTACATCTCTTTAAATAGAAAACGGGACATTATTTGAGGGGGAGAAATAGTCAAATTCTTTCAAAAATGATCTTTTAAAATGTCATCGCGGAATAAAATGGTAAAAGGTTTTTCAATAACGGATTATCAATTAAATAGGAGTTAACGTATTTGTAACTCAATTGGTCTTAAAATGTTATTGGATTTAACCTTTAAGGGACTAAATGGCAAAATATAAGGCTTAGAATCCTAGCAATAAACTTTAAGGGATAAATATGTTGTTTCTATAACTTTGTTAAGCTTAGTAATAAGTTTAAATGAAAATTAGAAGGCACAAGAAAATACAAGGACTATTTGTGTCACTTTCGAAACATAAACCGGTTATAATATTTATCAAACACATTTCGCTCACTCTCATACTCACAAAACCAAACACCCCTAAATTCTCTCTACACATTTCGCTCCATTTAAACCTAAGAATCAAAACGTGTTTTCAAGGCAAAAGATTCACTTCTATTCGTTCATTGTCCATTCCATATTATCTAGGTAAACCAGATTAGCTTAAAACTCATTTTTGCTCTCTTAATCAAAGAAAAACGAATTAGGGTTTGTTAGTAAAAAGTAGAGGTTTATGTTTAATTGATTGAGGGGTTTTGTTCGTTAGGGTGCGATAAAGATATATGTGAAACAGGTTTTGATATATCTCAACCATTAGTGGGATATTTTGATTTTTGTTTGATGAATAAAGCGAAACATGAGTTTTTATGAGTAAATAGGTATGGGTTTGTGTTTAGATGCCTCTCATAAGCTTCCTTATGCTAGTATAACTCATCTATGCTTCATGTGATCTATTTTACTTGAAAATTTAATCCTTAGGTGCATTAGGTTGAAAATGGTGTAAGTGTTGCTTGTTTTGATGTGCTTTGAGTATTTGTGATAAAGTTTGAGTTCTATAACATATGTTCTTGGCCTCCTAAAATGTTCTTAACAAGTTTTCCATATGATTCTCCTCAAAAAGTTCTCGAATTGCCATGATCATGCTCAAAATGTTATTGTATTTATGTGGAAAGTGATTTTGTGATATTATCATTGTATTTGTGATGATTGTTAGATGTGTTTAAAGGTTTTAACTTAGTAAAATTTGAGTTAAGTAACTTTTTGAATGAAGCAAAACATGTTTAGTTTGAATAAAGCAAAACATGTTAAGCTTGAATGAAGCGAAATATGTTTTCTGAGCGAAACATGTTCCACTCATTCCAAGCGAAGCATGTTCCATTTAATCTAAGCGAAACATGTGTATTTCATTCCAAGCGAAACATATAAATCTGTTATAAGCGAAACATGCTAGGTTCATCTAAGCGAAACATGTATGTTTTATGCCAAGCGAAACATGTTAGACATTTTTCAAGCGAAACATGACAGGGTACATTTTCAAGCGAATTATGACCTAATTATGAAAAGAAACTCTGCCCAAATTTAATTTTTTTTTGTGTATTACTTACTTATAGTGCCATGTTTCATAATGTGTTATGCTTGAATGTTCAACTACTGCTCTCTAATTGAATGTGTGTCCTAAGTTCTGTCACAACCCGTAAATTTCCGATCAATATTTTAGCCGTTTCCGTTTGATAATTTGAATTTTTAATGTTTTGTTTAATTTTTACGTTTAACCAGGAAGTTGTCTCGCGTTTATCTGAGAATCATTACCGGAAGCGATCCGTGTATCCAATCATCATAGTCTTTCGTTAGTAGACGCGTTTTTACGTTTTTAATTGATATTTAAAATTTTAGAAAATTTCGTGAAGTCGTTATTCATTTTCGTTAGTTGCGTGTTCCGGATACGTTTAGTAACTTATGCATGTACATGGAACCTTTGAAATTAAATTAAATGAGAGCACTATGTTCCTATAATTATGGAGACCAAATTGGTCCCCCCTTTGGCCTTGTTGTAACCAAATACACACAAGCACACACATGGGATTCTCTTTTTAAATTTTGAAAACCATGGAGACATGTTTACCCTACCACTTGGTTAGTACTTGTCTTCTCTTACAATCTCATTGGAAGATCAAATTGGTCCCCTTTGTTTCTTCTGTCTCCTAGCCGTCACCTACTAGCTCACACATACATTCATGATTTTAAATTTTGCTTATAAGTTAAGCTAGTGGTCCTTTAAAACCCATTTACATTTTCATCTCTCATTCATTCATTTCTCATCACTTTCTCACACTAGAAAAAGAAACACACAATCTCTTTTCCTCTCTTCTCTCTTGTTCGAACACTAATACATACAAACAAATCCATATATTTTTAATCTTTGATCAAAACCGTTTGAAGATAAAGTGTTCGGGTAGTTTATAAACAACGTTTGGGTTGTTTTAGTCTCTAATCATCCTCTAATCCTTCATATTCTTGTAAGTTATCAAATCCTCATAAATCTTGTACTTTTATGTTCATCTTGATATATATATATACTAGTTGTACAAACGGATTATAGAAGTTTACACTTTTAAACTACGTAAACCTTAAAAAGGTTACTTTATGTTTTGAAAATAAATAAAAGAAGTATAAGGAAAATATAGTTTTGTGATCGTGGTTATTTTTATGTAATAAAAATGGTACTTTATAGCTTATCTTGTTCGGCTTATTCAAATAAGCTTGTGGGAAAGCTTATTTGATCTTATTCGGGCTTATTGGGCTTATTATTGGTTCGGCCCAATAAGAGTAACAAAGGGAATGTTTTGCTCGAGCTTATTTGATTCGACTTATATTTTATTCGGCTTATTTCTTGCTTATTTTTAAAAGGACAAGACGTTAAGCTTATTTGGCTTAACAAATAAACCAAAGAATGCTTAAGGGGCTTTTAAGCCACGTCCCACACAAAAAGCCCAAGAACCTCGAGCTTAACTCATAAGTTTATGGTTCGGCACATTATGTCTTGGCTTATTAAGAGCTTATGATAGCTTATTGATGAACCAAGAACTTAATTAATACCTTTTTGCTTATCGGGCTAGTTATAAAGGGTTTTGATACAATATTGATCGAATTTGTGAAATGTAAATTGAAAGTGATTTTTATTAAAGTCTGCGACTTTGGAAAACGTGTAAACACGAATGGGTCATGCCGAAATTTTGTAAAAATTATATACTTGGAAAATTGTGAAAATATATTTTATAAAACTTTTCCGAAAAACATATTATTTATAAAAGATAAATAATATACATACTTAACTTATATAAATAAATTAAAATACTTATTTACGTTTTCTACTTACGTATTTAATTTAAGAACCGACAGTTAAGCGTGCTCGTGTGAGGGCTAATCACTAGCTATGGGTGAACCTGAAATAGAGAAATGAAGATATATTAAGATATTTCAAGATTCAATTATCAAAATGTTTTAAATCAATATTTGGGTTTATTGGGTAAAGGGCCAAACAATACAATTAATATATACATGTATATAATACTTAAATATAAATATATAGTTTTATATATTTAATATAACTATATCAACAATACTTTCGATCTCTAACGTTTTTATTTTACAAAGTATTTTTAAGTAAACTTTGATGCATCATCCGCATTTTTCATCATTCCGATTCTAAGTCGAAACCTATATTCTCTTAGGTTGCATTAGTCAACAGTCGTTCGTTTCCGCGTGCATCATTTACTAGCGTCAGTGGTTTCAGAGCCACTTTTACATGTTATAACTATCATGTTATGTGTAAATATAAATTTTGTTGGGAACAAATAATCACTTCACTTCACCATTTGTTGAACACTAAGAAAATAAGATAAGAGAAAATGAAGAAGAGTAGAGAGAGAAAGTAGAGAGAAAAAAGAGATGGTTAATTCAAGCAAATGTGTGAAAAACAAATGAGAACCAACACCCTCTCCACACTTGAAGAATGGTATTTATACTTCCTATGGGTCGGCTTTCATTAAGCCTTATGGGCCGAGTAGGTTTGTTTCTTGGGCTGGGCTCAGGATAACTTGGGCTTAAGCCCGCAACGCATAAAATATTAGATTAAATAACAAGCCCGATACCCGTAACTAGCCTATTACAACATATATTAAATAAAGTCGTGCTTCTATGATTTGTAGCCGAGCTTCCTTGTTCGACTCAATATTTTGAGGCTAACAATCTCCCCCGAAGTGAGGTTTCCTTAAGGAGGTATCCTGCAGATTCTGAGCTTCTATGTTCATATACATGTTTGAGGCTAACAATCTCCCCTAATGTGTGGTCTTCGAATTCCTGAGGCGAGATTTTGAATCTTGCTTCCTTAGACTTGTTGAGATTGCTTTGTCGTTGAGTTCTTGAATCTTTGGTCTTTATTATGATGTAGGCTTGTCCCTTCATGTTGTGTGATCTTTGATCTTGAGCCTTTGTCATTGTCTTTCGACTTCGTCTTTGATTTTGAGATCTCTAAATCTTTTCCTTGTTTTTCTTGATCGTCTTTGCCACCTTGCGATCTTGTGTCTTGACCAACATGCTCATACTTTGCATCTTATTGAAAGCTCTCTAATAATCTTCCCCGAAGCTTGGTTTTTGAGGATTTATCTTTAATATTAGAGTTGCAGAAGTCTTTGTCTTTAATTCTTAAGCTTTATTGATTCTTGAATCTTGATGCTTATAGTATGTCTTTGTAATTTGAGCATGAGCATGTGGTAATGAATCGGACTCTGTTGGAATGAGGCTGCAACACCGTCGTTTGTACATGCAT
Organism: Tanacetum coccineum; assembly: GCA_026074375.1. Lineage (NCBI taxonomy): Eukaryota > Viridiplantae > Streptophyta > Magnoliopsida > Asterales > Asteraceae > Tanacetum > Tanacetum coccineum. The sequence goes on from BQNB010015504.1 coordinate 72,113, forward strand.
TAAATGTTAGTGATAAATAGCAGATATAGACGAATATGGCTTTGTCATTCGTCGAGATTAGGTTGCATTAACCTCTGGTTCCGTGAGGACCGTTTTACAATATAAATACTATACCTGTGATCAGGTAGGTTCAATTTGGAAGAACCTCCTTGATAGGGTTTCCAGCTCAAAGCTTAGGATCTTCTAATATAGATGTATTAGATTCATCATGCTTGCTTATTCTCAATATGAGAACGTCTCAAAGTAGACAACACGATATAAGTGAATCAGATAGTTACTATCTTTCTGATTGAGTTGTCAATTCATATACTGGACCAAATCGATATCCAGTTGACATAAGATTGATTCATATAGAATCTCGTAAGTCACCTACCAAGAGCTTGTTTGATGTTGGCTCAAGCAGGATTTCCATCTTCACTGTGAATACTTAAGTATCACTCGGATGTTCTGGCAAAATCACAAGGATAATGTGTAGGACTCTTGTTAACAGCTTGTGAACTTGATGATGTTCAACAAGTGTTTGTAATGGAATGTGTCCTAATGAGATTTATTTTATTGATCTCTTGGCTCTAGACTCGATTAGTGCGTTTTGGTTTTAGTAATCGGAGGCTGGAGCAGACTGCCACCTATTTAATATCAACTAACTCGGAGTGAGAAAGTTAATAGAAGTCGTGTGTATCTCTGTGACAAATGAGACAAGTTTCTATTGAGAGAAACTCGAATGGCTAGGAAGGGTTGTGTATTGCATTACTGGGTCCATGATGTCATTCTTCAATATCAGAATTCATATTTTTGAAAACCGTTAGATTATGTATTGACTCGGTTTCTGCCTAAATGTTTGTAGAGGGCTTCTTTCTTTTCACCCTTTATCCATACATTTCTTCTTAATTCTTTAACCCCTTCAATGCTTACTAAGACGTCATTACTAACACCTTGTTATGATTATTCCAGTGTTAGCTCAATCTTAGTCGGCATTATTCCCTTATTCTCATTCATCTCCAATCATACCTAAAGACTGCTATTTCTAACTA
>BQNB010015505.1:0-73142 GCA_026074375.1 Tanacetum coccineum
GGCCGAGGTTAGAGAAGTTCAACTCGCCAGTCCATAAAATAGTTTAAGAGACAACCGAGAAGGTCATCCAGATCAAACAAAGAATTCAATCCGCTCGTGATCGATAAAAGAGTTACGCCGATTTAAAGCATAAGTCGATGGAGTTCAAGTTAGGGATAGGGATAGGGTTATGCTTAAAGTTTTACCTTGGAAAGGGTCGTACGTTTTGTCAAACGGGGGAAGTTAAACCCTAGATATGTTGGACCTTTCAAGGTTCTGGAAAAGGTTAGATCCTTAGCTTACAAGCTTGAGCTTCCTCAAGAGTTGAGCAGGGTTCACAATACATTTTATGTATCCAACTTGAAGAAATGTTATTCCGATGAACCATTAGCCGTTCCGTTAGAAGGACTTCATGTTGATGACAAGCTCTGTTTTGTGGAGGAACCCGTGGAGATCATGGACCGAGAGGTCAAACGGTTGAAGCAAAGCCGTATCCCAATTGTCAAGGTTCGATGGAACTCGAGGAGAGGTCCTGAGTTCACATGGGAACGTGAAGACCAATTTCAAAAGAAGTATCCGCATCTCGTAACAAAACCCGTACATGCGTCAAGTGTCGCGACTTGAGCCTTGAGGACAAGGCTCTTTTAACGGGTGGAGACTGTAACATTTCTCATTTTCAGGTCATTTCCTGACTCAATTATTATCATTTTTTATTTTTAGAGTTTTACGCGTTCGCTTTTAATTATTATCCTATAGTTAAATCGCGTAAACTAAAAATCAATGTTCAATGTAAACGGACACCAAACAAGTTAAAGTTTATGTCAAGCAAGTGTTATATAATTATTAAGAGTATAATTTATAACTTTTCATATTTTATTTTTATTAGTTACGTAAAACACTTACGTTTTGCAAAAAAAATACACTTAGGCATACTCGGAACCACCAATACCCATCTATACTCAAACAAATACCCACTTTTATACCCAATACACAAAAAATTAACCCATTTCCTCATTATTAAACAAGTGTGGCAGGTTGCAAGTGTATATACATGAAATAAAATGCAAACATCCCACTAAGTCTTACATAACAAGTTTAATCTTACACACAAGTACACTTACAACTCCAATTCTTCATAAATTGGCAAATCAATTGTACCTCACCTCTTACACCATGTACCCTAAACAATCCTTAAAACCACTAGTACCCCATGGTTTGATTAAGGTTGTATTAGGTTATTTTAGGGCTATATATAGAAAGTCATACACACTAGTTCTCATTTACATTCACTAAGAAGATAACCAAGCCACAAACCTCTCTCAAATATAAGCCGAAACCTACGGCTCAAATATGTAAGCTAGGGATTCATTTTATTTTTCAGTCTAAGGTATTCCAAGCATAAAGCTTATTCTAATTTCAATATAGGTGATACAAATTGATTTGGAAGCTTGGGTTGTGATTTAGCAAGAATCATACAAGAAATCTAATTAAGGTTTGAACTTGTGTTTGATTCATTGGGTTAAAGCTTAAGTATAATCTTGTGTTCATCAATCCTCTACATTTCTATCAGGTCTATTTAAGATGTTACATTTCTATTTATTCATAATTTTTACTTTACATGTATATTTTGTTATATATGTAAGACACGCCTAGCTCTATTTTTTATGAAATTGGAGTATTACAAGGACATTATAATTCGAATTTTATAAGTATAATGATAAAATAATACATGAAATGGAAGTACACACTTAATATAAGTACTAGTTGATTTATGAGTTTAGTTTGTAAATTATTTTTTATTGATGTTAATTACAAGTTTTATGTTATAAAGATCATGAGGACATGGATTTTATATTTGTACAAAATGTTATGGAACTTTTAAGGGACTTATTATAGGTAAGATATATGTAGAAACAAGAGGTAAAGAATTGTACAAAAGCTCTTAATAAATAGAAGTATAAAACTTGTTTTATAAAACAAAAACATGTAAACTGTTTTGGTACCTACTTTTGGAATTTGTGTATAAGCATTTATATTTTAGGTTTTATTTAATTAGTATTTATCACAAGGATCATAAGCATATAAGGAACTTAAAAAAACAAGTTATAACAAAAAAGATATGACACTTTTAAGTTTACAATAATTAAATGCATAAAAGTATTTTTATAAAAGTTATTTTATAAAAATATTCACTGTTTCATATCTGATATATTAAGGGAGATATTTTATATGATAGTAATTTTCATGTGGGAATCCAAACATGTAAGAAACACGAAAAATGGATTTAAAATGAAGATGATACGTTATTTACAAGTTTAAGTTAAAAAGTATTTTTATAAAAGTAAATTTATAAAAATAAGTTACTGTTCACGATAGTAAACTTTTGAAGAATAATTTTCCTAAGTAGAGGTTTTAATTACGAAGACATGAACATAAGAATCACTAAAAACCGAATTAAAACGAATGAGATACAATTAAAATACGATTTCAACTATTAAAATTATAAAAAGTATTTATATAAACTTTCACTTACAGTTACTGGTCATAACAGTAATTAACCATATAATAAATATATATTTTATTAGACTTTTCAATTACGAATCCGTACATATAAGAAACGTTAAAAACAGGATTAAAACAAGAAAGATATGATATTTTTACTAAAGGTAATATTTATAAAAGTATCTAAACTTTATTTTCTCAAACAATTAAATTATTTATATAATGAAATCATATAAATAATACATCAAGTGTCCTTAGTAAATAATCAATTATGGGACAAAAACAACACTTTATTTTACGGGTACAAATACATATGCAGTTATTTGACAAAGTACGATTTGATTATTATTTCAACATTTTAAACTAAACAAAAACTATTAGGTGGTGGTGTAACTATATAACTTGTGATGTAGTATTATTAAGTACATTGTACTCATACGACCTATATTTAATTAGGTTGCATTCGGTCTTATCCGTGACGTTTCCATTCACTTGATTCATATACATCAGTTTATTCACTAAGGTGAGTTCATAGCCCCATGTTTTACTATATCAATGATTTACAACTTTTGGGGTGAGAAACATGCATTGTTTTACAAATTGGACGCAAGTGTACATTTTATCATGATTACGTGTTTGCCTAAGTAGCGATAACCCACTGTGCCCATTATCATGAACTGTCAATTACTTTGTGTGAGCGCGAATGTTATAAATAGATCTATTTGGGATTGACATCCCCATCCGGGTGAGTAGCTCTCACTGGTGTCACGGAGTGAACCAACGGATGTATACCATGTCGGATTTGGGATGTTTCGGGTTGAACATCATCACGGGCAATGTGGCAATATTTATATTGCATTCATACATGTCGAGCTTCAGTGTCATGAACTTAGGGAAACGTAAATACATTTTGTGATGGGTGTACAGGTTGCATAATCACGGGGAAATCTTGCGGTCCTACATTATATTTACATAAACCTATGAATTCACCAACTTTATGTTGACGTTTTAAAGCATGTTTTCTCAGGTCTATGAGGTACAAGAGCAAAGAGATACATTGGTGGTCAATCATTTTGGAGTCATTGCATAAAGATTTAGAGGCATTACATTTTGGGGATATTTGTTATGATCTAAAAACATTACATTTTCAAGGGTGAACAAGTTAAGCCGTTGAGCTTTTGTAACAACATTTATTAAATCCAATGTATCATTTTCAAACGACTCTTTTTGAGGTCGTTCTCATATCTTGTGCTGTTGATCTATGAAGTAACGCTCTCGCACACATTATTCCGTTGCGATCCTATTTGGGGGGTGTTACACAACTTCTCAAATCATGATATTTACCTGCTTTCTTATAAATATAAAAACACAAAAATAATCTTCTCTTAACCCCGTAGAATCTGTTAGACCGTGTTCGAGCCTTCCCAACCTATTCCCTTAGAGAACGATAACAACCCCCGAGTCTTGCCTATACTACACTACACCGATTAGGTACAATGCCTAAGGAGTTGTAAAACTTCTTGTAGAAGTCTCTACGACACCCACATCAGTGAATGATAGTTGTTAAAAAGGTTAAACTGATCACCATAAGAGTCCAACATAAGTAGATGTCACAATATAATGCCTTTTATTTGGGGCAAACATGTCACTATATGGATTGAAATGTGACCCTGATTTCCCTAGGCTTCTATACCACTCTTGTTTAAAAAAAATGAATGTGATGAAAAATATTTTAATAAGCCATATATATAAGCTAAAATGATTAGCTATGTAGTTATTTTATGTTATGTTGTAATTTAATGGTGCAGGCAACGATTGGCATTTTTGCAAAAGAAACTTGCATCCGAAGCATATGAGATCATATTAATCAGAGGAAAGGAAATTCAAAAGCTAACACAAGATACACAACAGAATGCGGATAAGGTTTATGAGTAAAGTGTTAGTCAATTACTACCATTGTGGGCAACACACTTTACGGGTAATGATTACATGTGATAAGAACCTTCTTACTAGTCTCTTTATTAATATTTAGTAGTTTCCTTTATTATATTTTCTTAGTCAACACCTTATTAATATTTAGTAGTTTCCTTTATTATATTTTCTTAGTCAACAAGTTAAGTCTAGGGCATCTTTTATTATAAATATAACATTAGGATTGTAATTGTTATTATGTTGAATGATGAGTATTATTATGGATTATTGATTTTGTATCAATTGGGAGAGCTTATTCGACCTCTCGAACGTCGATTATTCTATCTTTATTGTTCTTTGTATCTCTTAATCGATTCGTTTCGTATCAATTGGTATTAGAGCCGTTTTGATTCTAGGGTTTCAAAAAAAAGTTAATGTTCCTACCGGAAATTACTGTGTACGCTGGATGTTACTAGAAGTTGCTGTTCTCGGTCCTGTTCATAAGAAGGAATGGAAGTAAAGAGCTTTGAAGAAGGGTTAACTAAGGTCGCAGAGATGGTGAAACGGTTACAATCCACTTTTTTGTTGCACCAATCTAAACTATAGGAATTTTATAGACGGGCGCGTCAAGATTTCTCATTAACGTCTAAAAAGTTTCACAGATCGATAAAAGCAACAATAAAGGAAGAGATTTATCAGGAGGGTCAAGTCGATTTTTAGGGGTTCAATTAAATCAACGGATTCCTAACAGGAAGGTCAAGGCAAGGTTGTTTTGGAATAAGTTTGTGGTTGCATGTGTCCGAACCAAAAAACCTAGAAAGCTAGGTACCTCACTTGGTACTAGATCTAAAAGATTTGGATCTCAAGGACAACTACAAGTGTGCATAAGAAAACTCAAGAAGATATTAAAGGACTACTACATGCACTTGAAGCACACAAAAGGGATACAACGAAGAACATGGGATCCCAAAATCACGTGAGGCGAGATTTTAAAGCAACACCTTGAGGACAAAGTGTTTTTGGAGGCGGGAGTATTGATAAGAACCTTCTTACTAGTCCCCTTATTAATATTTAGTAGTTTCCTTTATTATATTTTCTTAGTCAACACCTTATTAATATTTAGTAGTTTCCCTTATCATATTTTCTTAGTCAACAAGTTAAGTTTAGGACATCTTTTATTATAAATAGGGCATTAGGATTGTAATTGTTATTATGTTGAATGATGAGTATTTTTATAGATTATTGATTTCTTAAACATCAATTGGGAGAGCTTATTCGACCTCTTAAACATCGATTATTCTATCTTTATTGTACTTCTATCTTATTATCGATCCGGTTCGTATCACTTTTTATACAATAACCAAAAGCTTTATAATATGAATGCTATGATTGATTAGGTTTAGATGTTCGCTGAACTCGGCTTCTTGGAATGTTTTAAAGCACGTAGATTTATTTTAGAAAATCCAGTATTAATTAAAATGTGAAATCTGTTTGTAAAGATGCTGCTACTACATCTCCATATTCAAAAATGTGAATATCTATTGTTTATGTAGGAGGAAGTTGTATTAAAAGTGTAAGAGATGGATAATGTTGTATTAGATGCCAACTACACCAAGGAAATTCATCTTCAAGTTTTCACTCTCATTCCCCTAACAGAGATAGTTGAGGTATTTACTAATAACAAAAGAATAACTTGATTTTTGTATATGAGTTAAGATTCTTTTCAAGCTAAGCTGACATATTTCTGTATTTTTTAAGATGAAAGGAGTCAGGGAACTTCTTAAAGGGCTCATCTCATATTCCCAAAGGCATTACACAAGAATTGATGGATTCAAAAGAAGTACATTCTTGATGGATTACATCCTTAATGGGATGTTGATTATTGAACCAGTAATGGGAGCTGTAGACGACCCAAAAAATGAGTCCTTGGTGGATCCTATAGAGGTTGTGGTTGAATGGTAAGAATAGAAAGATGGTTTAAAGAAGCGCTCTTCCAAGAAACGGAAGTCTCATAAATCAAATTGAGGAAACAAGAAAATGAAGGCATAGTTTTCCGTAAACATTTCATGTGTTTCTGAAAATGGTATAATCCTTTCATGTTTTCTTTTGTTCTAGAATTTTGTTAGAAGTCCAGGGACAACGAAAATGGTCAAAGACCGTCGTCTAGGTAACACTCGCATTTCTGATCAGGCATGACAATTTGATACAGAGATCATAAGTGTAAAGCGGATTCAATTCCTAAAAAAGCATAAAAATTGGTGGGAATGTTGGAGTTGGTTATAATAGATACAAAAAAACTAAAAAAATGCTTCACAATTAAAATATAAAAGTCATACCTCTCAAAGAGGTTAAATGGGTCAAGCGGGTCGTAAGTGATCCAAAATGTATTTTGGACTTTAGAACCATATGAATCGATCATCTAAGTCATTTTTGTAAAAAATAAGAATAGTGGGTACCTTTGAGAGTGCGAATTAGTATTTCAGTTTCGTGTCTTAATTGTGGGAGGTGTAGTCGTTTGCTATGGTTATGGTTCTTTCACTGTTGTTGAAACGAAAAGTGGTACAAAAGTTGGGCTTGATATTTGAACTTGCCAGGTTCGTGTTAATTTAAACCAATTTTTGAGTTATACAAAGATGTTTATATTCCAGTTTATATGCTTACGGTTTGACAGGGGCTGATCTTACAGGTAAAATGACAGTAGCCTTGGCAGCAACATCAATCCTCTTTAAAGACGACAACTCATACCATAAGAAACTTCTAAAGCTTCAGTATGGCTTTGAGGGTAAGTTTCTTTAGAATCATTTATTGTTATTCGTATTTGCATTATAGATGTGTATAAATTGCCATCTTTTAACATAGCCAGTGCCTTAAAACCTAATTTACGGACTTTCTGCAGGTAAGGAGTGTTTGGAGAAATGTTATCACGAATGATGGTTACATTGATATTCATGAAACCAACAAAGATCAGCCCATGAGTGTGGGGACATATCGCAATGAGTGAGCTCTAATAAGGGATTATTTGTTGGCTCATGCTCGATCACTTTAGATTATGTTGTATTGATAATTGGTATCATTCAGAAAATAGAGTTGATTATTGGATCATAAATATTTACATGGCATGTAAAACAACACTCTCATGGAATATGTGGGATCAAGATGTTGGCTTTTTATCCAATAAACTACATGCCTAATCCACAACAAACTCCTACCCCAGAACTCGTCAAATGCAATTTATTTTCCTGTTGTAGCAAAGGTGAAACTTGCTGTTGTGCTACAAAAATTCTTAGTATATGCTTTAAATGGATGTGTTGCAAGTGGGGCTTAAAAGTTGATGATTACAGGTTATATGAACCCATCTGCAAGTTGGAATATCCAGCCCATCTTCTGTGTTACTAAAATCCTTGCGCCTTATTAAATATTTGACCACCGTATTTATAAAATCTATCGCTACATAAAATAACACCATCTGATTATAGTAGTTTATTTGTTTTTATTAGTTGTACTAAAATGTTTGATTCATAAAGGGTACATAAATTATTTAGTCATTCTAACATTTTCAGCCTTATTATTGCATCACTTATAAAATAGTATAATGAAAAAAAACAATACACGAACCGTGTCGTAGCGAGGTGCGGGTTTCAAAAACTTGTTCAATACATATAATAGGATATGGTGTAACAAGATACATTTATAAATGATTATCCCATTTCATTTAAGGTTCATACTTTATATACACCAACTAGTAAGCCTTTTTAATAATCAACATCAAAGAGGAAATCAAGAGAGACATTTATAATAGCATGAAGAATATTTCAGTCAAAAGATAACCAAAATTAGAGGTGACAATTTGAGACCCATTACTTAAATTTAGGTTTAGTTGGGTAAATAGTTTTTGAGGATGAGTCTAGTTGGGTCTCCCTTAATATTATAGATGAGTCTAGTTGGGTCTAGCAGATCCTCCCTTAAAATTATAGTCGGGTCTACATAGGTCTCCCAACGGGTTTAGATGTGCCTCACTTAATATTACAGATAGATCTCCCACTAGATGTGGTGGGTCAAAAGTCTTTTTTTGACCAAAATTAAAAGCTTTGCAAAAATGCAAGACCGAGAATGACCTTGTGTAATTCCTTAATAAACTGATCAAAATACCTTACAATTGGACCCTTTAAAGTATCATTATCATAAAGTAGACTCTATTATCTTTCCAACGATACAAAAAACTCATGCTAACTCCTTACGGTTTGGTTTTTATGATAAAAACAAAATTGGCAAAGCTGTAGACACATCCAACCAGGCGACTGGATAGCCAGCCGGGTGGCTCCTTTCACTTGTACACACTCAAAAACTTATTTTGGACGCTTTATTTCAAAAAACTAACTTTCCAAAATTGACATTAAACGAAACTCTCCAGAATTCATTAAAACATTATAATACATCATTACCATAATCTTTTGTAGTCTAAATGACCCAAAAACATATACTTTATAGGGTTTACCAAACACCCCGTTTTTACCCATTTGCATACACTTTAACAACCAACAAAACCAATGACTCTTACCCATAATACAATTCTATGTTTACATGACACTTGACATTTGACAATGTTCATTAACAAACCATTAAGACTTATGGGGGTTCAACTTTGATTCAAGCTCGGCATCTACCTTAACTACTTGTCTAATATCGATAAGTACTTCCACACCTATGCCTTAATCCACGCATTACCTTCTTCGATTGAACCTACAAAGCATTTCAACTTAAGCACGTAAGCTTTCGCTTAGTAAGTAATAGGCAATAACATATCATCAATACAATTTAATCATACACACATTACACATTCCTCACATCAAAATCCACAAGTTCGTAAAGCTATACTTGCATTAATAACTCATAAACCATTATTTCAATAACAATAATCATCAATCCATCTCATTTCTTAACTAAGGCAAAACTAAGTAGGCACTTACCTTAACTAGTTTGCTTAACTAGTCTAGCTCTTACACCTTACTTAAGTATCTTAAATCAATCCTTCCAATACATTAACACAACTAACATATGATGCATAATATGATAAATTGTTATAACAAGTTAATACCATATTACTTACCTTGGCTTCGTTAGCCATAACCATGAACATTATCATCATCATCCTTACTTGATCTTACTCAAAATCATTACCATCACCTATTATCATATCAAAGAAATATCAATAACATGGGTTTATTCAACCCATAACTTACCTAATTTCCATCCTTAACCATCATATAATCATATCTTGATCATATAATGAAAAACCCTAATTTCTTTATACTTAATCTTCAATTAACCTTAACCCTTATTAATAAACATCTCAATACTTATTTTAGAATATCAATTACCCAAACCCCCAAATTGGGTATATGAACCCTAATTTATAATTATTCAATTAACTTAATTAATGGATTACTTACCTGGTAGGGATCATTAGTATAAGCTTATATCTTTATCTGGGACCTCAATTCACCTTCAAATGATCACTAGTAATTCCTCATTTTCCCCTCTCTTTGCTTCTCCTCTATGTCGACACACACATACACATACTCTAATAATCTGGAACTTTATAGATCTTCCAGATATTTAGTGATGCAAGCCATTTGGCAAGAATGGTCCCTCAAGTCCTTTTCCTTCCTATTTGGCCACATTAACTTATATAACTCATTTACCTCTTAACAAGTTAGTCCTTTAAGTCTATATCTTTTATATTTGAGACACATGGTATTTTCTAAAACCATTTACATAATACTTATACTTATAGTTTGACTACCGGGTTGACTAACCAATCACATAACGTCTTCAAACTTATAAAAGTTGTAGTCAAACTCATTCTATCACATTATTGTAATAAAATACCTAAAAACCAGTTTTGGGGTGTTACAAATCTATCCCCCTTATTTAGATTTCGTTCCTGAAATCCCTTCGTCTAATAATAATCAAAACTTGGTCACATTGACCCCACATTTCATCTTAGCAATCTCAAACATATACTTAACTAGTTGTATCAACCTATATGGCTTTGCAACTCTAGCCACACTATTATACCTCTAATTATCCTTATCCTGGTCTACTTCTTGCTCATTCTTATCATAGTTACACTTTTCTAATGACAAGCGTCATTTAGGTGACATTTACTATTTCCGATTCTATCATTTTAGTAACTTTTTCTCTATATCATTACGTTCCAATTCATTTCTTTTCTAAATTTTCATCAAGAACTACATGTCACTTAAGAAATTGCATCATCTTGACTTAACGTAAGTCAACATTAGCTAATACATGCAAATCAGTTATTATTAGTCTAGGAATTAATGTATGATAGACAATTGGTGTTGCTAGTCGTGCTATAATGCTAAATAAGTGCAATCTCTCCTACCCCAACTCTTCTTTAAAGTCATTCGTGATATGATTATACATAGAAATTAGTTATTATCCATTAAATGTTCTTGCTCAAGCTGAGGATAAAAGGACAATGCTTCTTTTTATGATTTTAAGTAAATTTCTAAAAACAAAGTTACCATAAGCTATGATTTCCTTATCAGCTTCCTCTTGTTTTTCTTTTCTCTTTTATGGTCTCGCAATAATATGTCTTAAGCCAATGTCTCTGTCGCATATGGGGGTAATGAGACTGATAATCTCGCGCTGTTGTCATTTAAGTCAAAGATTACCCATGATCCATACAAAGTTCTTACCACGTGGAACCATTTTGTTAATTTCTATGACTAGGTTGGTATTACATGCGGAAAACAGCACAAACGAGTGACTGTTTTACGACTATATTCGAAAGGCTTAGAAGGCTCCTTGTCTGCTCATATAGGAAACATCAACTTCCTCCGTAAGCTTTCTCTCATTAACAACAGCTTTCATGGAACCATTCCTCATGAAGTTGGTCGTCTATCTAGGCTATGTCTTCTATATCTTGCTGGAAACAATTTCAGTGGAGTCATTCCAACAAACTTGTCTCGTTGTTCTAACCTCAAAGAGCTTTACCTGGCTTAAAATAATCTAGCTGGAAGCATACCGATTGAGATAAGTTTACTCTTGAAACTTTCTGTTCTTGCAATTGAGGACAATAAGTTAACAGGTGGAATCCCACCTTTCTTGGGAAATATCACATCAATGAAATGGTTCTCTGCTCCAGGGAACCCACTTGGAGGGAGCATTCTAGATACCTTGGGTCTTTGCAAAATCTTGACGTTATTTTCCTCTAGTAAGTGCAACTTATATGGAAGCATCCCTTGTTCCATTTTCAACCTCTCACTCCTAGTTACTTTATGCTTACATGATAATCACCTCACTGGTAGTCTTCCTTCAGAAATTGGCAATCAGCTCCCAAATCTTGAGGAGCTGTAGTTAAGGGATAATGAACTGACCGGAGTTCTTCCACCTTCTATTTCTAATTGTTCTAGGTTAGGGCTTTTTGCAATGGGTCAGAACAGTTTCACTGGGAAGTTAATGTGGAAAACTAGAAGGGGGGTTGAATAGTTTACCGCTTTTTTAAATTAATATTATGTTTGTTTATAAAAATTTAGATTCGACTTTGTGTGATCTCAATATGTGCACAATATGAACAATACAAATATGTAAATAAATGACAAGTAAATATGAAAGACAAGAGATAAGAGTTAGAAAGATTAAACCACAACACAAGGATTTATAGTGGTTCGATAATGAAGCACCTCTTTGCCCTACTCTACTCCTCGAGCACCAAACTCGAGAGTTATCTTCACTATGTCAACAAACTCCCTTTAGGCGGAGAAAACCGTACACAACTTAGCTTACACCAATTTCTGACACTAAGCGAAATGTCGAGTTCTAATCCTAGCTAAAACCAATCTATCACAACTAAACACACCACTTCATGACAATTTACAACTTGGCTTCACTTCACAACTTCTCTCTACTTCACAACTTCACTTCACCAAGACACAACTATGATCACACCAATCTATCACTACTTAATAAGATCACCCCGATCTAACTATACTTACAATGATCATAACAATCTACTTATTGTACACAACTATGATACACACCTTCACAATATACACAAATGATTTACAAGATATAACACAACTACACAACTATACCAACTATACTATAACACTTCTTGATTTGATGATAAGAAGTATTCTTCTCTTGCACTTGAGGAATTAAGCTTGGATCACTTGGAAACAAAGCTTTATGATTAAATGATCAAAGGAAAGAAAGGAGTGTATAAACTGATTTAGAACAGAAAGAAAGTGTGTGCAAAATGTGAGAAAAACAGTGGGGAATAGTCCAGTATTTATAGGCCAGCTGAGCTGGCTTTTTGTCTGGGCGGTCCCCTTAAATAGGGGCCGGTCCCCTTAATAATTAAGGGGGCCGCCCTTTATAATTAAGGGGGCCGCCCAGCCCAGACGCTCCCTTTTTTGTCTTTTCTGGGGGAGGTGTTTTCTGGAACATTTCTAGCCGTTTTTTGGTAGAAAATTTGAATTCAAAATATTTATTTGAATAAAACATTTCTTTTAAATCCAAAAATGTTTTTGGAAAAGATATAAAAATGTTTGTGACATTTTTATAAAAATGTGAGGTTAACTAAAAATTTCTTTCATCATGAAAAGCATTAAGCATATGTTTATTCATACTTTTAAGTGATTAAATTTTCAAAATGAAAATTTACTACTAATTACTTGTTTACAAATAATTTTTCATTAATTGTTTTTACATTTTGTGATTATCAAAATGTAAAGAGATCAAAAAATATTAATAACGTTTTTAGGCATTATTTCTATCAACAGTTGACAATTGATTTTTCAAAACTAAGTGATATTTATTCAATCAGATTACAATATAACAACTTTCATGGACGCAAAGAAGCTGATGACATGAGGTTTATTGATTCTTTAAAAAACTACACCAGATTAGTAAAGTTGGAACTTCATAGTTGCAACCTTACAGGAGTGCTTCCTATATCAATAGGTAATCTTTCTAATCAACTCAGCTCTCTAGGCTTAGGAGACAATCAATTATTTGGAAGCCTCCTTTCAAGTATAGTTAGTCTAGTTGGCTTGAACACTTTAGTTTTAGGAGCTAATCGATTCAATGGAAGTATCCCCACTACCATTGGTAAACTGCAAAAGCTACAAGTTCTTGCTCTATTTAGCAATCAATTTTCAAGGCCTATCCCCGATGTCATCGGGAACTTATCATTGTTGATTGAACTTTATTTATATTCCAACAAATTAGAAGGCCTTATTCCATCAAGCCTTGGGAATTGCAAAGAACTTATTGGATTAGATCTTGTAGGCAATAGAGTTAGTGGGAAAATACCCAAGCAACTTCTTTAACTTCCATCACTAAATTATTTTTTAATTCTCTCTCAAAATAGCCTATTTGGTTCAATTCCATATGAGATTAAAGACCTCAATACGTTGATCGTTCTTGATTTATCTTATAACAAATTATTAGGCACCATTACTAGTAGCCTTGGTGAGTGCGTTAGCCTTACTATGTTAATCCTAGGAGGAAACCTATTCCAAGGCATACTACCATCTTCATTCAGTTCATTGAGAGGACTGAAGGTACTCGACATTTCTCAAAACATTTTATCAGGTAAAATTCCTCAATTCTTAGACAAATGGAATTCCATAGAATTTTTGAACCCGTCCTTTAATAATTTTGAGGGTGAAGTACCGATTGTAGGATTGTTTGCCAATGCAAGTGCATTTTCAGTTTTGGGGAACAAGAGGCTTTAGGGGGGGGTTGGTTACACTTGAGTTTGTTGGAAAGTATTATATAACACAAACAAAAATATTTAAAGTCAAAGTTGACAAAGAAATACTTAGAAAGTCAAAACTAGACAATAAATATGGGACGGAGGTAGTATATTATATTTGATATCATATATGATATGACATGTCATATTTCATTTGTTTTAGATATATTATATGTGATATCATATATGATATCACAGTCTGTGTTTGTAATATATATAATTCATGATATCATATATGATTTTTTGCATTTTCTCTTGAAACATCTTACTTATTTTTTTCATTGTCATTTTATTTTTTTCAGAGTTGAATGCGTTGTGTACTCCTGAATCGTTTGTTACTCATTCTAATTTTGATACTCCTAGTGGAACTGTTTATTATATTCCAAAAGTTTCTACGAATGTTTTACTAGCTAAAGGGATTGTTTATGGTTCAGTTGAGGATTGTGTTGTTGCATATATGAAGTATGCTGTACAAGCATGGTTTATAGTTAGGCGTTCATGTCAGAAAAGAATGTTGAATGGGGATGTTAAACAAAAGTATTTAGTTTGCAATAGGATGGGTTGCCCTAAAGGAATACACGTAGACACACTAGATTTAAGGAATAGTGACAAACAAAAGAGAAATTCAAACCTTCATATAACTGGATGCAAAGCTCGTGCTGTGTTTAATTTGGATACTTGTACTGGAAAGTTTGTTCTGCATGTGTTTGATACTATTCATAGTCACGAGCTTGAACGTGAAGAGTACAAGCATTTGTCAAAGACAGAGAGGCATTTGACTTATATGGAGCAAGAATTTATTGTGAAAGCTGCTAGTGTGAACATAAGTGCAATAAGAGCTCATCACCTTCTAACCGGTATCAAGGGTTCTTATTTGCTTTTTCACGGTACTACTATCGATTTTAAGAACTTTTTTAGAAGCGTGAACTGCTATATAGGAGACAGTGATGCTCAGATGCTTATTTATAAGATGGAAAATAGAAAGAAGCACGTATCTGACTGTTCATTTGATTACTTGGTTGAGAATGCTGAGCTTACTGCTATTTTTTGGGCCGATGATGTTTCTGAGTACAATTACAGGGAGTTTGGCGATGTTGTATCGTTTGATGCTACCTTTAAGAAAAACAAGTAATAATTCTTTTTTGTAAGCAGTGTCTTAGTTGTAGTATGTTTTGTGTTATTTCAGGTTTTTTATGTTTTTTTTCAGATACAAGATGGTGTTTGTTCCGTTTACAGCGATAGACAATCACATGAAGTGTGTTACGGTTGTTGCGGGTTTGTTGAGGAATGAAACTACAAAATCTTACATTTGGTTACTGAAAGCATTTATGAAAGCTTTTGGGAAAGCACCTAGTATAGTAGTTACCGACTAAGATGAAGCAATGAGAAATGCTATTGAAGCTGAGTTTTGTGGGTCCAAGCATCGTTTATGCATGTGGCATATCACCCAAAAGCTTCCTGCTAAGGTATTTTTATCTCTTTCTAAGTATTCTCTTGTTTAATCACATATGATATTTCAATATACAGTTTTAGTTAGATATCATTTGTATTATCATATAATTGATTTTTAAGTTATTTGTTATATCACATTTGATACTATGAATTAATTGTTAAAAGTTTATTGTTTTTCCTCTTTCAGATATGTGCAAAAATCTATGATGAGACTGACTTTAAAGAGAAGCTGAATAAAATTATATGGAATATATACATTGGTCCCGAAGAGTTTGAGTATAAATAGGGAAAGTTGATGGAAGAGTTTAAGTTGGAGAATCATAAGTGGTTAACAAAGATGTTTAATATTCGTTCAACTTGGATTCCTGCATATTTTATTGACTCTCCATTATGTGGATTGATGAGGACGCATCTAGGTCAGAGAGTGAGAACTCCTTTTTCTCTCATTTTATAAATTCTGGTTCGACTCTTATGAATTTTATGAACTGTTTTGAGACGGCGATGGAGAAGCAAAGGCATGTACAAGAAAGGATGGATCATAAGACAATTGATATTGTTCCTAAGGTTAAGACCCTTCTTAAGATTGAACATCATGTGTCTAATGTTTACACTCGTTCGCTGTTTGAGTTGGTTCAGAAGGAAATATTTGTTGGCTTATTTTATTGCCAAATAGATTTGAAATGTTTGGTTGAAGGATCCAAGGTGTGTATTATCAAAGAGAGTCCATATGTTTATGAAATGCCGAATAAGAAGAAGAAGAAACCTCAATATGTGGATAAAGGGAATGATAAAGCTGAAGAAAATGATAAAGTTGATATGTTTTTCAAAAAAGATGGGCTTTATAAGGTATGTTTTTGTAGTTTCTAGTTTTTTTATGTGTAATCATATATGATTATACTCTGTAGTTTTTTTAAATTATTTTTGTGTTTTTTCAAGGTGTTACGGAACGTAGGAGATGGTTTAATTGTTTGTTCATGTCAGCTTTTTGTGAGAGTTGGCATATTATGCAAGCATATTTTTTTTGTCGTTAAGAACGCCAATGTTGAAATGATTCCACAATAATACATCTTGAGGCGTTGGACTAAGAATCTTATACCTGCTGCTTTGGGGAACAAAAGAAACAGAATATGGTGGAAGAAACGATTTGGTTGTTGAAATCTGCGAACGAGGAGCAACCTTCTATTGTTTGATCATTGTGTGCATTGCTTGTGCGTAAAAAACCAATACTAACAGCAAAGAGCAAGCTTGTTTGGTTGTTTTTAATTAAGTTGTCTCATATCTGATTATACATATTGAAATCCAAATAAGATTTTCCATTAGATTCCTTTTTTTTACTTTGAATTTATCATATGAGTTTGTTCGTTATTCTTTTCTTTGGATCTTCTAAATTAGTATTTTTTCATATAAATATATAAATATATATTTATATAATATAATATTATATAAATATATAATATATAATATTATATATATAAATATATATATATATATATATATATCATATATGATATACTGGTTTTGTTCCTTTGTTGTTTTGAGTTATCATATTTGATAGCTGTATTTAACAAGTTTTGAAAAGCAATCATATGTGCTTTCTGAATATCATATATGATATACTGGTTTTGTTCCTTTGTTTGTTTTGAGTTATCATATTTGATAGCTGTATTTAACAAGTTTAAGTTATCATATTTTGTTTTCCTGTTGTAAATGCTAAAACACCCAAGTGATTACCAATTTGC
Organism: Tanacetum coccineum; assembly: GCA_026074375.1. Lineage (NCBI taxonomy): Eukaryota > Viridiplantae > Streptophyta > Magnoliopsida > Asterales > Asteraceae > Tanacetum > Tanacetum coccineum. Next base: position 17,374 of record BQNB010015505.1, read on the forward strand.
GCAATGAAAACAGTATCAAAATAGACATAATTCAAAATTAACATCTGCATATGTTTCGGCATTTCCATTTAATCATAATTCATAACTACGTAGTTTCATTACATAGTTAATGCCCCAAAATGTGATACAATCTATTGTACCACCAATGGCATTATAGATTACCAGTTAAAGCCCCCAAAATGTGATATAAACTAAAGTATCACCAATGGCATCCTAGATTACCAGTCTAAACCAAATTCTCAGTGATGGTTTAGCAATTTTTTTAAACAACAAAATAATAATAAGAATTGTTTCAGAAACGAAAACAGTAATAATGTCTGCAATTGTTCTTTAAAAAGTCTTGATCATCAAATGGCACTTTGAACTCTTTCAGATCCTTGTTTTTCTTTCTTCGTTTTGATTGCCTCCTTGATCATTTTCTTCCTTGATTCCTTGTCAGTGTTACGTCTTGCAAATTCTTGTGCTTCGGTACTTATCTTTTCTCGATGTATGTTTATTTCATGACTCAGTATCTTTGTTGCCAACCTCACCCTCATCTTTATTATATCTAATGTATTTCCTTGTTTTTCTGTCGGGAATTCGAGGTTCCAATTCTTTGCAGTCTCCCTATTGTAGTGCTCCATATGCATCATCAAAAAAATGTCACAATCTGTGTCATTCTCGGTTGTTCCACATTTAGGCCTGATGATTGTTGGCTTTTTGTTCAAGACATCTTTAGCTCTTAGATGTTTCACTTTTTCAAGATGCATGGAAAACAAGTTTTTCTACACAAAATAAAATTTTTAGAGTTAGAAAATCATATATGATATCATACATATAAGCAATATTTAGCTATATATAAAATAGTTTATTACATTTGAATCATATATGATATCATATTTAATTACTTACCAACAGTTCACAGACAGTCTTATATTTTGTTTCATACGTCGTCTGTGTGCTCGAGTTGTCGATTATGACTGTATTGCCCTTCAAGAAGTTGAATACGACTAGGTAATAGTGTTCATGGGAAATGGTTAGAAAGGATGCCTATACAATTTAAAATGTATTTCGTATCAGATGAATGCAAATAATTTAAAATTTATAATTAAAAATATGTGTAGCAATTGAGTTACAATTTCTAGATCTTTCATGTTTTTCATTTCAGAGTCTTTGAGAAAGCTTCAAATTTTTTCTTCTCATCATACTTTCCATTCGCCTTCTTCCACTTTAACATGTCTTTTGTCTGTTTTCATTCATCAAGAGATATTATATTTATGAAACAATTATAGATTCTCAGTAAGTTAATTCTAAAAGTGTTAGGTACTTACAATCATTGTTGTGTGGAAAAAGTACTTGGTTATTTTGCCTTTGCTATTCATCTTATGTTCATGGTTTAAAATCAAGGAGAAGGTGTCAATGACATTTGATTCAACTTTCAGCTGTGGAGCTAATGTTTGCATGTAATCCCTTATCGTTGCAGCTCTATCTTTTGTTTCAAAAACAAAGTCTCTACATAAAATAAATTAAACAGATATCATATATGATATTATTACAAGAAAATAAAAGATTGTAGTTTATACGATTCGTATCCTTGCATTGAAAACAAAGAAATTAAAAGAATAAAGTTAATTGATACTTACAATTCTTCTCCTTCCATGGAAAACAAGTATTCTGTCATCATCACTTCATCAGTTGTTGCTTTTCCTTTTATAGCTGTTTTCTTGTTTAAATATGGAGAAACAAGAAATCAAGATGGTATTTTTGCTCTTTTTACTACCTTTACTTCTTTGTCTTTTGGTTTTGGTTCAGATTCCAATAGGCTTAAACCTTTTGCTCTTTTTTCCACTTGTTTTTCTTTCTCCTTTTGTAACACCCCCAAAATGGATCGCAGCGGAATATGGGTCTGGGGATGGTACATCATAGATCAATAACACAAGATATATATATATATATATATATATATATATATAAGAACGACCAAAAAGTCATTTAAAAACTGATACATTGGATTTAGCAAAGTATTTATTACAAAAGTCCGAAGCTTTACTTGTTCAAAATACAGAATACACGATTCTAGTTTGTCGGAACCCAATAATCACCTTCACTTCATACTTGAACAAGAAAAATAAGATGAGAAGATAAAGAAAGAATTTTAGAAAGAGAAACTAGAGAGAGAAAGTAGAGAGAAAATGAGATGGTTGATTACTTGCAAAATGAGAAACCTTACAAATGAGACCAACACCCTCTCCACACTTGGAGAGGGGTATTTATACTCAATGGGGGCCGGCCATATTAGGCTTTAATAGGCCGGGGTATTTATGATACTAGTACAAGATTCGCTTACGATTACGAGCCCGTTTACCCTTCTAGCCTATTACTACATAAGTAAGATAAAGACCGAGATTGACTTAATATTTGAGGCTAAAAATATCCCCCTAAGCTTAGTTTTTGAGAGATTCCAAACTTCAATGTTAGACTCGTTTTGATGCTAACAAGCTTCCCCAAAGTGAGGTGTTTAAGATTGTCTTGTCGTTGAGTTCTTTGCATTTTATCTTTATCTTGTAGGCTTGTTCCTTCATGCTGTGTGATCTTTGATCTTGAGCCTTTGTCATTGTCTTTCGACTTCGTCTTTACGTCCGAGATCTTAAATTTTTATCCTTCAGTCTTGATCGTCTTTGCCACCTTGCGATCTTGTGTCACGACCAACATGCTCATACTTTGCATCTTCTTGAAAGCTCTTTAAAGGAGCTGCAGCCTATTGTTATATATGACATTGTTTGTATTCCATTTGCGTTAACCATATAATCTTTGTCGTTACGAATTAATCACTTCACTTCATATTATGTTTACATGGAATGATCAAGAAAATAAAGATGGAAGTTATAAAGAATGTAGAGAGAGAAACAAGAGAGAAAGTAAGATGGTTGATTAACTAATGAAAATTACAAAGTGAACCAACACCCTCTCTATCCTTGGAGAGGGGTATTTATACTTAAACATAAAGGCTTACTTGCCTTATGTATTTCTACAGGCCGAGCTTGGGATTACTTGGGCTTTCGCCCGATACACATGACCGGTTAGCTTACATATAAGAGTCCATTTACCCGTTCTAGCCTATTCCAACGTTACATAATTAAATGACCGAGACGTAATATTCTTAATGAACGAACTTCCATGTTCGACTCAATATTTGAGGCTAACAATCTCCCTTGATAGACTTGATATCTTGAAGGAAGATCTTGTATATCAAAGTTTGTGCGAAAGTCTTTATCTTTAATTCTTGAGCTTTCATGATTTTTGAATCTTGATGCTTATAGTATGTCTTTGTAGTTTGAGCATGAGTATGTGGTAGTGAATCCGACTTCAGCTGCAATGAGGCATCTCCATCTCCATCTTTATATGAATCCTGAAATAAAACAGTTAGCAATAAAGCGTGTGGACGAATATGGCTTTGTCATTCGCCCGGATATGGTTAGATTAACCTCCGGTTCTGTAGGACCGTTTTACAGTAGATCAAAGTCGGAACAAGACGGATTTCTTCCTCTAGATCAAAGTCGGCTTTCTCAATTCTCAGTGGAATTGGATCGATATGAGTGAGTTCACCGGAGAACTCCTCGAGAAGATAATCAAACTTAGGTGAAGAATCAATCAAAATATCACGGTTAAGCAAAGATTCAATAAGATTAGACTCGGCATTGAAATAATGCGGATCAATCTTTGGAGAAATGATTTCTTCATCATCAAAAAGAGGGTTCGAATAAATTTTGAAATTTTCCATCGGAACGTCCTCATCAGAAAGTGACTCATCATCACTAGAGGTGAAATCGCCGTTTGAATCAAAGAGAGGATTCGAGAAAGTTGTAAAATCATCAGAAACTGGCATATTACACTCACTTTCATTATCGGAAGTAACCTCAGACTCTCTTGGGATTAGGACAAGGTTCCCAACACTAGACTTTATTAATTCATCCGAACCTTTTCAGGAATAGTGTCAAGATGCTCGTCCCCCATTATGAGAGAGTCCTCGGGTTCTCTAGTCGGTAAGACGGGAGGGGAAGATGTGATAGCAACAGACGGAGAATATCGAGCAATAATATCTCTCAAAGGAATAGAATCATCCTCGTCGTCATCATAATTACAAATAGATTTAATACGTTGTGAAGCAGCAAGATACTTTTCTTCCATTAAAACACGCTCCTTTTTCCACATCTCGATGTCCAAACCATTATAATCTTGCAAGAGTTGTTTAATTTTAATCTCACAATCTCTTTCATATTCATCATCAATCTTCTCACCTCGAAATCTTTTATAACTCAAATCATTCGTGATATCTTTAATTTCATCATCAATCAACCGCTTCTCACTCATTATTTCTTCTATACTCATGTCTTTCTTTTTAAAACTCTCCTCTTTATTAATCCTCTCGATTTCAAGAAGTTGAACGGTAGAAAATTGCGGGGGTTGAATTTGGTCAAGACCGAAAGAATTAGAATAATTGAAATTTTGGTTCATCGGTTGACACTGAAAATTTTCATGAAGAACCCCGCAATTTTCACAAGGAAATTGTTGTGGTTGACTCGGAAAATAATGTAGAGGTTGGTTAAATCCAAAGTCTTGAATATAACAGGGACCTTGATCAAAGACGGGTGTGTTCCCTATTTGACAATCGTAACCCGGATGAGAATTCCCTCCACAAAATTCACACGAGTATGTCTCGTATTGGTATTGTGGAGGTTGGTTGAAGAAGTTCGGTGTTTCATCATAAGAATAAGGATTTGGGTCATAGACAAACTCATTTCCGGATCCTACATTGCTACAGCTCGGACAGTTTCCACCATTAAACGGACCTCCACAATACGAGCAACCAAAATGGTTATACGAAGACATGTCGAAGAATTAAACGGATAAGAGGGTTAAGAAGATAAGAATTAAATGAATAAGAAGATAGAGAAGATTATTTTTGAAAATTTTTATAAAGATAATATTAATAAAAATATTTTTGGTATTTTTAATATTTATAAAAGAAAAGGAAAAATAAAATAAGAAGAAAAATATTTTTGGATTTTTATATTTTTTATAAGAACGAAAATAAACTTTCCGAAGAAAGGATCTTCAAGGCTCGAACACAAACAATCCCGTAAAAATCGCTACACCTCTCCCCGGCAGCGGCGCCATTTTGATGTTGGGATTCAAACGATGATCGAGTGACGCCATAAGAATTAAACAATATAGAGGGTTAAAGAATGAAAGATTAAACGATAAGAGGGTAAAGGAGATTATTTTTTGATTTTAAATAATACATAAAAAATAAAAATAAGAAAGAAAATTTTTTGGTATTTTTTTTAATATTTATAAAAAGAAAAGGAAAAATAAAAAGAAAAATAATTTTTTTGATTTTTATATTTATTATAAGAACAGAAAATAAACTTTCCGTTGAAAGGATCTTTCAAGCTCGAACGACCGAACAATCCCGTAAAAATCGCTACACCTCTCCCCGGCAACGGCGCCAAAAATTGATCACGTCCGAACACACTATATATAATATATAATATATAAGGAGGATATCAATAATAATATAGTATAGTATTTCCGTCGGGTTCTAGAAAAACGCTTTTAACCAAAGCAATTTCAAAAACCTTCCGGGTCGTTTCCTCGGCGAGAGGTGAATGGAAATTTACGTTCAAGTTGTAAATCGAGCTTGATTGTCATTTAAGTTTTTGGTTTTGGTTTTAAACTAAATATTAAACTAATATTAATTCTAACATTTAAAACTACAAGATTATACTAAAATTGATCTAAAAAATATAAATGACAAATATGCTTGCTAAGTGACGTGAAATGTTTATCAAGTGCGGGCTTAGGTTTAACGAATTAAAATCCTTAGAAAACAAGTTTCAAAAAATTAAATGACAAGTAAAGTAAAATGCTTTTAAAAATAAATAGCAAGTATTAAAATTGCATTAAAAGTAAATGACGGAATGTAAATTGGAAAATACTAATGACTATTAAATTTTTTAAACCTTTTTAAACCCGCACTTAAATTCCAAATCACTAAATCACTTAACAAGCCATTTAGTACACTAAGACTCCTTACACATAATGATAAAATACGAGCAAAGCTAAATATTTTAAAAATAAGCTATACTAATTAATCGAAAAAGGATAGAAAATGGAACCGAATTGAAGAGCCGCAAATAAACGAATACCACCCGATTTATTTAGCTAAAGAAAATAATTAAATTCTATCTAGCTAAATAAACCCGTAAGCTCCGCGCCTCGTGAGTAGACCGGTAGCAAATCAATATCAAACACAAAACAAACTGTTAACACACTAACAGTTTATACATCTCACCTACAATTTTAATTTGATCAATAACACTAGGCCGAATTAAAGTTTTAATTCAAATCAGTCCAAGATATCAATGTTAAAAAAATGGCCCAAAGATACATTAAAACGAGGCCCAAAGAGATAATCAAATGCAACACATTAACAACAGTGGCCCCATTGCATTCTACACAAACCAAATGAAACCAAACCGCAAATTGAGACGCAAGCTAAAAATGACTTTTCGAGACTGAGTTTATATTTAGAACAGATTATTTACAAGAACTATTAAGTAAGAAGACAAGTCCAAACATTGTCTAAAAATAAGCTACCAAGCACAAGGATAAACTCAACCGCGACTAAATAAGCTAAAACAATTTCTAATGATCAATCGAAACTAATAAGCATAAGCAAACTAGATTACTACGATAATACTCTAATAAGCTCATGAAACATTTATCCAATAAGCTAATAACTTTTTGCAATCAAATCCAAACGAGATCTAAAGAAAATTAATAAGACACTAAACGAAATAAACTTTTGATCTTATTCGCAAATTCTAACCCATAAGAGCTAGATCCGAATCATTATATAAGCTCAATCCAAATCGAACAAGCTATTATTGAGCTTATCAGATATATAATAAGAGCTTTTTAGAAAACTTAAAACTTATAAAATGAGAATAAGCTAGATCTTTAGCTTATTTAAAAACTTAACTTGAAAACTTATTTCGAATGAAAAGTAAAAACTCATTTAAGCTTCTTTTTTTTTGAAAAGCTTATAAGATCTAATCCTTGATTCGATAATAAGCTCAGGTAGAAGTTGAAGCAATAAGCTAAAATGACTCGAGCTTATTTCACGATAAGCTAGAAAAGAAAGGAAGAAAAGTAAATAAGCATTTTCAATTTCCAAACATCTTCTTCATAAAAAGTAACAAGAGTTTACACAAGTAAGCTAAACAAATAAGTTTGAATATAACTACAATAAGTTGTCAAGTTAAACTTGATACAATAAGCCAGAAAACTAAAATAAGCTACAACTAAACAAAAATAAGCTAAAAATGTAAAACTAAAACTAAGAAAAATAAAAGACTAGGTGTATTAAAATGAGGGTAGCGAGTGGGTTTTTATAGGGCCAGAAGGGGTGAAAGTGAAATTTTTCCCTAATCATTTTGTTATAACCAGCCAATCATTGGCTCGATAGTCGTGACCTCGGATCGTTGAATGAGTAATAGGTGATCCAGCCGCTGTAGTACTGCCACGTGTGATTCATTTTCGCTTCATTCCTACACAATGTTTTTTGTCCATTTGATCTCTTCACTTACTTAGAAATGAAATGAAAATTATACATGAATGCCAAGCCACGTGGCCATTTGTTACTAGCCCTCAAAATCTATAGTGCTCTATCACATGCCATGAAATGAATTAATTTAGAGCATGTGCTGCTGACACAAGGTGACGTCACCTTTTATAATAACATATTTTTTTCTCTCTTATTAATAGTTACTTAATTTTAATTATTGGGCTTAGATAATAATGGGCTGGCCCGGCCCATAATATGGGTTACGAGCCGGCCCAATAAAATCTGAGGGCACCGTTGGACTCGTTTTCTCGCGCTCTTTCCACTGGTATGCTCGGGGACATTTCACGACTTCATCTTAGCTTGAGTAATAATTAGAGTTGATCAATTTGAGCCCGATAATTCTCGTTTTTGCACCGTTTTCAATCCTTTTACCTGCAAGACATAAAAATACCAAACAAACATATTTGCTATATAATTAAGCGTATTTTAGTATTTTTAGTCCAATTAATAGTGTTTTACGTTGTATAAAAGATGTGTATTTTAGCGAATACCAGTAATCAAAGGAGTTTATGAATTCATATAATCTTTATGAAGAGTACAAACGACAAGAATCCATGTATGGATCATTGCAAGCATCTAGGAGAGGAATCTTAAGTTTACTGTTAAATAAATCACTTGATTTATTTAAATTTAATTATAATTAAGATAACTCCTAGGTATTCCTAAAAGCTAGTAGGAGTATTATGTTTATTTTTCCTTCACTTGAAAGATTTATGAAACAAAACATACAACCTTGAAATATATGTTTATTGTTATAAACATATGCGGTATATAAGTGTAACACAATATGATATACCATTTAGAAAGTCTTTTATTCAGGCTGTAAACTTAGCGTGAGTAGTGACAGAGGCTTCCTGAGAAAGAGGTCCTAAGGTTGATGATGGATACGTATTCTCCATAGTGAAGAATGGAATAGTCAATGGAAATTATGAACAGACACACAAAGAAAAGATAGACTACAAGAAAGCTAATGTACAGAAATTAAATTCTCACTTGAAAGGATTCAAGCAAGTAGAATTAAGCTAAACTATGATTGAAACTTAACCATTCCCCACGCAGCGGCGCCAAAAACTTGATGCGGTAGTCGTAGGACTTCAACACAAAGTTTTACAACTCCCTAGGCAGAGTATATAACCGTTATAGTAGTAGTATAGGCAAGACTGGGGGTTGTTAATGTTCTCTAGGGGAATAGGTTGGGAAGGCTTGATCATGGTCTAATAGAATTCTAGGGGTTGAGAGAAGATTATTTTTGTATTTTTATATTTATAGGAAAGCAAGTAAATCTATGGTTTGAGAGGTTGGTTTGTTTAACTACTAATTAAACTAATATCTAATCTACTAGTGATAACTTTATGATAATTAAATGTATTTACTTAATCATGCATTACTTATCAGATTGTTTCTCCTAATCTTGTTACCTTGTCACACTTGTGATGATATGTGTAAGTATTTCCTAGGTCATGAACGGATTACACGAACCCGCCGTCTATTTAATATTCCGTTAGGGCAACACACAAGTAAGGTAGTATGAAGACTATTACAAGGCCCCTAAGAGTACATTAAATGCATGTGAAATATCTTAAGAGGGATCAACCATATAAAGGGGCAAGGTAGTATGAAGACTGTTACCCGATGGTATCCTTTCTACGCACTCGCGTTTCCCTAGACGTGTCTACAGCGATACAGACAAAAGCTAATTTTCTAAAGCCTAATGCGCACATTCATCAACAAGAAGCAACAGTAATAGGATCTACAATCTGACTTTCATGCAATCATAAGCAAATACAAAGGAGGGTTTAGCCTAGCATGTTATAATGAAAGCAAGAATATAAATTAAATAATAATTTTAAAAGTCTAGAAAATTGAATGATTACCCATCATTATAATCACTTAGCACAACACATATACATTAATGATAAATAACCTTACTTGAATTAAAACATGGATCCATGGTAGTATAATAGGGTTTTGAGGCCCTAAAAATGACCTATGAAGATGCTACAAAAGCTAAGGTTCGTCTCCCTAAATTTATACAAAGTTACACACTTAAAACCCTAAAATTAGTTTTGTATATATAGAGATATCGTTGCGACGGCGTCGCTTTGTACTCCTGACGCCTTCGCCACGTAGATGATTCTAGATCCACTTTAATTCGGCCATGTCTTGACGCCGTCGCTGAATCTCTGACGCCGTCACACTGAATGTTGTGACGTTGTTGCTTTATGGTTTCGACACCATCTCTAGGCTCTGAGTGAATAATTCTTTATGGTTCTTGGTGTAGAGTCGTGGTCTTGTCCGTTTCTTCTCCAAATGAGCCCAAATCACGTATATTTCTTCAAAATGCCATCCAAGTGCTAAAAACCTGAAAACAAACGATTAAGCACATAATCTGGGTATATTTGCATGATTTATGGGGTTAAATGACCCTGAAATAGTGTATAAACGAACACCTCATCATTCTTTCATCTCGGACGGAGCCAATTGATAAGGCGCCCGTGCTACAGGTGCAACACCAGGTATCAAATCAATTTAAAATTCCACTTGTCGTATTGGTGGAATACCCGGCAAGTCCTCGGGAAATACTTCGGGGAAATCTCAAACAATAGGTACATCTTCAAGTTGTTTCTCCTCTGACTTGTCCTCAGCCTTCTTTACGGTAACATGTGCCAAAAAGACATGACATCCTTTCAGCAAATACTTTTGCTATTTGGTCCACGAGATGATGTTTAATCGAGACATGTGCTTGTTGTTGCTTCCGTCACCACAAACAATTAGGATCTCATCTCCAAAGGGAATACAAACGATCTTCTCGTTACAGACGATTACAACATGATATTTTGATAACCAGTCCATGCCAATTATGACGTCAAAACTACCAATCTCTACGGGCATTAAATCAATGTTGAATGGATGATTCAGAAAATTTAAAGTGCAACCCTGTATAAGTGTATTAACCCAAATTATTTTATCGTCAGCTAACTCGACGTCATAACCATGGTCTAGTGTAGTTGGGATGATATCAATCAAAGAACTAAATGCAGTAGACACAAAACTCCTATCGACACCAGTATTAAATAAAATCGAAGCATAATGGTTGTTTAGGAGGAACGTACCCGTAACAACATTAGAGTTCGAGTTTGTCCTTGTAGTGCCCACAGCATAAGCCCTTGCCACAGCATTACCATTCCCAGCTTGATTTCCCTGATTCTTGTTCTTTAACTTTGGGCAATTACTCTTAAAATGGCCCTGAGCGCCACACTCAAATCAAGTGAGAACTCTTTGCTTTGCCCTTGGGGCTCTTTGGTTGTTGTTGGCAGCAGCAGTTGGGCTTCAACAATCACTGGCCAGATGGCCAACTTTCTTGCAATTGGTGCACTTGGGAGCACACTGCCCATCATGGTGGTAGTTACAAATAGGGCAAAAAGGTTTAGATCCTTCATACGGCTTCTTTCCCTAGGCCCTACAGTATAGGCTCGTGCCACATTATGCCTTTTAAAAGGATGTTGCTGGTTTTGATTATTCCTAGAAGTGTCCTCAAACTTCCTTTTGTTTTCAGCTTAACGTTCAGCCAAAGTACAGATCTTTTGATCCATCAGTTCGGTTGCAAACTCAATTGCATCCTGCATTTTCTTTGGCTTAGACGCCATCACACTTCCTTGGATCATGTCGGGAAGACCACCGACATATTTTTCAACTTCATCAGATTCTTCAGGAAACATCCTCACGCACATCAATGCTAACTCTTGAAAATGTTGGTTATAGCTTTTCACATCAGTACCTTTCACCTTTAGGTTCTACATTTCAATCTCAAGCTTCTTGATCTCGCCCCTTGAGCAGTACTTATCGGTCATCATCTTCTTCAAAGTTTTCTAAGTTATTGCATATGCAACATCATGACCGACAGTCCTAACGTGGGAGTTCCACCACGTCAAGGCATTTCCTTAAAGAGTACAAGTAGCAAACTTGATTTGACATGCGACTGTGTAATTTCTTATATGGAAAACAGATTCCATCTTTTTTAACCACTAAGTAAGACCAACAACTCCTTCAGTATCCTTGAAATTTAGGGGTTGACATTTGAGGAAATCAGTGTAGGTGCACTCACGAGCAACAGACATTCGCCTTCTTCCATCACTCCCTGAAGTATGGCTGTCATCGCCATTTTTGCTTTTGTTTGCTTCGTGTTCTGCCAATGAATCAGCAACTCATTGGGATATAAGTGCCTTTATTTGAGCATCGGTCATAGGGGTAGTGGTTGTAGCAGTTCTTTTTAGTGGCATTTTCTTCAAATCATAAGAAAATATAATACACGTTAGATTTCATACAATCATAAATGCGAGATGACATATGCAAAATAAATAAAATGAGATCACAACACACAGTGAGATATACACCTAAAGTGAAATCAACAATGACATAAATAACTCAACATCCATATATATAAATGTCGATAATCATACATGATAGTTTGGTTACAATGACCAGTACAATGAGATACAAAATGAAAATATGGTCCTAAGGCAATGCTAGCTGGGAGTTACCCATAATACTTAACATGCCATACAAGATAGCTAAAAGATGACAAAAGATCCATACAGCCTACTAGCTGGGAGTTACCCATAAAACTTAGCAGGCTATACAGGATAGCTAACAATGGTACAACACTAACTACTACTACCAGTATCCTCTGGGTCGTCAGTGCGTGCTAGCTCCCTAGCCTCTAGTGTCTCAATACGTCCAAGAGCTGTAGTCAACTATGTCTATAGTGACAAAGTCTGAGCCACTAATGTCGCAACTAGAGTCTCCAGTGATCCAATACGAGCATCCCGTATTTTAATGTGAGTCTTATGTGTCTGAACCTGAGCTCTATATGCTAGGAGCTCAGCATGTACCGCCTTGTTACAGTCCATGGCATGTGACCATGTCTGTCGGGCGCACCTAGCCTCGCTCTTCACAAGTACAGTTGTGCAAAGATGATATTGTCTGTCTCTGAACGGTACCCAGATATTTTTCAACAAAATTGCACAGCAGCGTTAGATTGCCCGTCATGTGCTTTGTGCATCCAGAGTCAACAATGAATAGAATGAGTTGAACAATCTGCAAGAGAATTAGAGGACGATGGAATTTTTTGACAAATTGGATCCTAAAGTATTTGTGAGTTTCAAGACATTAGTTATCCTAGATGCATTATCTATAGCAAAACTAACTTTCTTTTGCACATTCTCATTCCTAACTTTAGGCACCCATTTTGTTTTTGTCTTAGGAACCCATTTATATCCTGATGGGCATTGTTGTACTATCCACCATTTCCATGCCTTACTAGTTTTCTCATACAACATCCTATAGTAACTCTTGGATTTCTGAGTAGTGGTTTCTGATGCAACTGTTTTCTTATGGGGTGTTGCAACAGATTTGTTCGCTTGACTTTTAGGTTTTCTAGTACTAATAGGTACTACTTTATGCTTCTTAGTTCTAGCATTTACGTCATTCAAATATTTAGAAACACAAGCATCATGATTCGAATTAAACACACATTTTCCACAAGTAGCACAAACAACATTAACATTCGAAGTTCTGGATTTTAAACTGTCATTACTCGCAGTTACAGACTTTGTTTTATTAGAAGTACTAGAAATCCTATGGTGGTCTTCTACTTCAGTCTTCTTATCCTTCACATGACTATTGCTTGGCACGACCTTATCTTTCATTTGAGTGCTCCTAAGTTGTGGTCTGCTAACATTAGTTTTGTGAATTACTCCTGTAGAGGTAGACACGCGAGGATTAGTATTCCTAGAAGTCTGAGGAAAATGTGGTGCTCTAGTTTGTGTTGTCCTAGTGTCATTTCGATACATGCATGGTTTAATTACATTTGTGTTTCTTACAGCTTGTGTTGCTGTTTGAGGCAAAATCTGTGTAGTGTCTGGTTTTGATAAATCCTCTGACACATTAGTTTTGGGAACCGACTTTGTTTGTGAAAAACTTTTCCTCTTAAGAGAGTCTGAAAAAAGAGTCGGTTTGCCTAAAACTGATGGTTTTGGAATTCGTTGTGCATTTGGTTGTCGAACAACATATGGTTTATCAAACTTAGTTTGCACAGACTTTCCTTTGCATTTCTCAATGAGTTTCTTTAACTCACTTATAACAATGTTCTTGTCTTGCAATTGAGCTTTTAAATCTTGTATCTCAAAATATTGTTCATGTTCTTTCAGAAATACTTTTGACGCTTTTTCTTTGCAAACTGTGTTATTTTTCATTTGTTCTTGACATTGTTGTAAAGCGAGTTCAAGAGAAATCGAGTATTTTTCTAATTTATCAAAACTTTGTAAAAACTCAGTATAAACCTCTTTACTAACAAATTCAGTTTGTTTTGAAAGCTTTTGTGCCAGACATTCATATTCCTTAACTTTATGAAGATATAAGCATTGCAATTCAGTGTGCGCATCTAAATCAGATAACGAATGCAAATAAGAATACATAACATCATTAGACACACATTCTTGCAAGAGCATATCATACATGTTTGAAAATTCTGCCTTATCAGATTCAAGTTCGTCAATTTATTTTTCAAGGGATTCAACATACTTTAAATCAGCATGCATTTCTTTCTTAAGTTCATGAACAAATGCGAAACTATCATTCTGAGTCTTAAGGGCAAGAGGCATCAAACATGTCTTAATCAGGATTTCCATATCTTTAGCAGTTGGGGCACGAAAATGATCTCTAGAATGTTTCACCCAAGCTTGATCGACAAGTTCTCTAAGATGATTTATGTTATTTGTCATGACATTATATGCTTGTCTACTTTTGCTTATTGACTTGGAAACTGGTAAGAAATCGATGTTTTTGAAAATATTTGGTTTTGTTTTCACAAAAGATTTTCTCCACATTTTCTTCCTTACTTCATTTGCGTGAGCCAACTGTATTTGATATTCCTGGGTTGGGGGTTTAAAATTTTCATAAAGACTATTTAACTTTGTGTAATCATAGGGTTTCACTAAGTCTTTATTCAATTTTTCTCGACTCTCTCTTTCAAGAGTCAGTGTCTCTTCCCTATCGGGGACGAGTCTGTTTGCAGGATCAGATTGGTCATGTGGGATCTCATACAAACATGGTTTCTCATATTGAGCCTTTTTGAGGTACATTGGATTAGCAAAGGTAGGTCTTCCATTAAATGTAGGGCATTTGGGTGCTAACATATGAATGGTTTGGATTGATTGACACCTTTTGTAAACAATTTCATTCAAAAACTTTAATTGGTTTTCCATTGAAATCATTTTGTCAATATCTTTTTCTTCCTTAAGTTTCAAATCCGTTATTACCTTTGTTTTCTCCTTGACAAGACCTTCGTAATGTGACTTTGTTAAAAGACTCTGTTTGACTAATTCATCGTGTTTCTCTTTGACAACAGAAATTTCGTAGGCTTTAACTTTTAAACCTTCTTTTATGTCAATGGTCTTTTTGAGCCTAATAGTCCTCGAAGTTTTCAGTTTAACTTACGTTCAAGTTTTTCATAGTCAACTGCACGATCATTAAAGGCCTTGTACCTCTCAAACTCAGTCTGTTTGTTTTGAAGTGTAACTAAACAACTATCCTGAATACTATTAGACTCCCCTAGGGTTCTACTAGTCTCTTTCAAGAGTAGATTTGCACTCTTTCAATTCTTGAGTCAATGATGCGCTTGCTTTCTTTAATTGCTTTTAAATCTTTTTATTTTCATCAACATCAAGTTTTAAATTTGCAATTAAATTAGCAAGCACAACACGCTCATCATCACATTCTATAGCATTTTGGTCATTTTGGATATCATTATCTGTAACACCCTCAAATTTACAACGCATCAGAGTACAACATTGGGTGCTACTTCATAATATAAGCTCACGAGTCACGGTAAACGACATTCAATTTTTATTAAAAAGATCAGAGTTACAAGGTCCCAATAACTTAATAACAACTCATTTCAAAATAATCCACAACATGTTTAAGTTTCTTTAAAAGAAAACATTTTATCATATATGCAAAGTTCACCAAGTCCACGTCCTTCGATATCCGCATCCCATCCCATCCAAGCTAGCAAGTATATACCTGAGATAAACATGCTAAAAGTCAACGAAAACGTTGAGTGAATTCATAGAGTTTATAAACAATCCTTTTGAACACAAGCATAGCAAAACATTTAGTTCATAGAACAATCACAACGATGCTAGAGCCACGAACCGAACCTTAACTGTGCCCAACCCAGAGTGATAACACTCCCAATACTAAATATAATATGTCTTCGTATGCCCTCACAAGGAACATACTCCGAACAGGTCGTTAGGCCAAAATAGATCTATTATTATTGCATTAACGTCCCCGGTTAGCGGTGATTGACGTTCCATGAAAGAAGGGCACAACAATACAGCTCATAGCAACGTTCACAAAAAAAATCCCATGTGTTTGCTTTTCTTAAAAACAAGCTGTAACTCCCCGCGGTATTTAAAACCATAAAAAGAATAAAATGCGAGAACTATGGAACTCACCTTGATCGAAGACAACGATCACAGTCTACATAGCACATAATGTATCAACAACGATCCACAACCGCGACCTATAATTTAAGTCCGCGTAAGTATAATGTCACAATGACAACCTCGATGCATACATCGACCACGGTAAAATAATCTTAAAATATATATATATATATATATATATATATATATATATATATATATATATATACATATATATCAAAACATACATGTGATGAGAAATCCACTTGCGCGACCTAAATCCCAAAACCCCGTTCAATTGAGTTATAATTATTCCTCACGTTTTATCTTACGTGACTTGATTGAAAACTTTCTATTTTTGGTAACTTTCTATTTTTAGAAAGTTACTATTTTCGGAAAAATTAATATTTTTGGCAAGTTCAGTCATTTAAGTATATTTTAATACTTATTATCTCATTTACATTCTTATGTTTAATTATTACACATCTAACCTTCCATTTTTAGGAGTTTACACTTTTTTAATCACAAAAGTTCCTATTTTTAGTAACACCTCCGTGTAATAATATGTTAAGTCCAAATACTATTTTCATTAGTTAAAATGGTATTTATTACCTTATTAAAAATTACATAAGTCTTATATGACTTGTTAGACTTTTTTTTTAAAGTCAACACTTGACTTTACACTTATATTTATTTTTACCCAAATCTGACTCGCGTCAAACGACCCACTAGATCCCGTTTTCACGACTCGGAGTAAAAATAGATTTTATGCGAAACGATGTTTCGGACAACTTTTTAGTTTTGGCCGAGACTTGAATCTCGATAGAAAATGACCAAAATGTCCTTTTTCAATTCTGCTGTAACTTGTAATTTCAATAAAAACGCAGCAGTTTGACCATCGGTTTTGACCCGTTATATCACATTTTCGTGACTTTGACCAAAAAGAGATTTTATGTAAAACGTCATTCCGGACAACTTTCGTGTTTCGCCGGAAGGCTGAAACGGACTTGAAAGTGTCCAAAACGTCCGTTGAAAATCGCATCAGCAAGCATATTTTAGCAAATAGCTGTCATTTTTATACATAATTTTTCTAACTTCGATCGGCCATAACTTCTTCGTTATTAGGAGTTACGGGACGTTCAAATTACCGAAACGTTCGTAAAAATATCCTCTTCCATATTTTTCAATCAAAAATCAGATTAAAAATATTTTCGGACCTCGTTTTGCGTGCCAAACTTTCTGCTCAAAAATACATTTTTAAAAACCCATCGAAACCATATTTTTGGCTTCCGACAACCTCAAAATACTATCAACTATCCTATTTTCATCACCCAATATCATTTCTAATCTAGGCTAACGCAAGATTCAATCGGATGACATCACATGCATTTATCGAAACAATTATAAAATTAGTAAATAAACGCTTACAATGCTATATTAAGCACTTCTTTTAAACCGAAACTTCAAGAATCAAACCCGGATTCTAACTCCAAAAATACTTGTTGCATGCTATATTTTATTGGATAGATGCGTAGGAAATGACGAGGGGATTCGAAAAATATAGATTGATCGTTGTGCATGTCACTTTTTCCTGCGACACGGCGGTTTTCGGCGGCGGCAATGGCGGTTTTCGGAGCCGAAAAACTTTTCCGGTGGTGGTCATGGTGGCCGGTTGGTGAAACACACACACTACACACTTTTGTTCTAGTAAAAATGAATGGAAATGTTATAAAATTTTGTTTTTATACTTGCCTAGTTTAGTCACTTGGCAAAAATGGTCCTCCCCTCATTTAGTCTTTATATTTTTGACACGTCTATGTTTTACTTAAATAAAAACCGACCATCACATCCTCGGGATTATTGTTTTGTCAATTTTTTTTTCTTTCGTCAAATTTTTAATTTAGTT
Source organism: Tanacetum coccineum (assembly GCA_026074375.1). NCBI lineage: Eukaryota > Viridiplantae > Streptophyta > Magnoliopsida > Asterales > Asteraceae > Tanacetum > Tanacetum coccineum. The sequence continues at coordinate 35,438 of BQNB010015505.1, forward strand.
AAAACATTTATTAAAAATGATAAATCGTGCAAAAATAAAGTTTTTGACCCGACTTCGGCTAAAACGCGGGAAAAGGGTCGTAAAATACTAAAACAAAATAATTTACTTCCGAAATAAAAATGAGATAATAAAATTTTAAAATTAACGGGGCGCGTCATAATGTATATGATGCCCAATACGTGTAACGCACACACGGTCTCGGTCCGACTTACAAGTCGACGAAAATAAAAATTTCTCCAAATCATTCACAATGAAACACGAATATATTTATTCGGGCAAATAAAAATTTAAAATTTTAATGTCGGCTTTCGATCATACTTAATAATAAATATTAAAATAATATTATTGACGACGGAATTCGCGATCGTCATAACGTCGAAATCTCGGGCGGTTACACTAATACTCCTCCCCCAATCCTACACCCAAGACCACACTCCATTTACCCAAGCTCCTTTATCCATCACACTACCCTCCTTTCCCCTATCTAAATGAAATAGCCTAGAAAATCTATCACATAGTATATAGTTATCCACCTATCTATCCGTCCAAAACCTAATATCCCTCCCGTCCCCCAACACCCCCACACATGTCGAACTAAAATCCACCCCAAACCCTCAATCTCCTCACCAATCTTTATGATTTATAGGCTTTGTTCTATTTTGGTTATTGTTTTTGGTTCGAAAGCTCTACCGGGTTCATTAAATTCATAAAATCACTAAAATGATATCAAAGTTAATTTTATAACTCATGTTATCATTTTAATTCGTTAGTTATAAACCTGAGAAAAATGTTCATGCATTTTATTTTGATTTTATAAATTGAAACATATTCGAAACCCTAATTTTGGATTAAATATGAAATCGGTATATAAAATATTTGTAAAATTGATTTTATATTTTTCTAGGGTTTCTTATATCACATATAACTCAGATAAATTGTTGGAAAAATTTATGAAGGATTCGAATAATTATTGGGCATTTATCATTGTTTTCCGATTTTGAATTAAAGGAAAAAGGAAAGAAATTTAATTAGGGTTAGGGTTTTAATAATGTTTCCAGGTTCTATTAATGCTAATGATTGTATAAAAATTGGGAAATGTTTGGGTAAAAATTTAATTAGGGTTTTAGTGATTTATTTGTTAGCCGATTGTGATTTTAAAAGTATAAGGACTTGTTTTGTAATTTATGAAACTATGGGGTCTATTTTAGACATGTTATTATACTTAATATATTCTGTATAAAATAAGTTGGGGGGTATAAAATGTCATATTGATATTATTTTGGATTTAAAATGGTTAATTACATATATTAAGTAATTAGAAAGTAATTAATTAAAATAGAGGGACTAAAATTGTAAATTCTGAAAAGTATAAGGTTTGGTTAGTATTTAATGTATAAAGTATGATTTTGTCATATTTGAATCTATAAGGGCTTGTTTTGTAATTATGGATAATTAAAGATAATGTTTAATTAATTAATAAACCAAAAGGACTAAATATGTAAATTATGTAAAATTAAGGGTTTGACTTGTAAATACATAAAATGGAAGGTATAATCTGAATAAAATAAGAAACTTTGATATTTACACTTTTAACCTTGAAATTTGTTGATTTTGCATATTAAACCCTAAAATATGGAAAGTTGTCATATTTAACCCTAAGCTTGTAAGGTTGGCATATTAAGTCCCTAAATGTTAAGTCCCTAAACTATTCAAAATACTTAATAGAATCTCAAATGTTGAATATTACTAAAAATGGAAAGTTTCTAAAAATGGAAAAGTATAATATATGGAAAGTTACAAAAATAGAAATGTTACTAAAAATAGAAAGTATCTAACTTAATATGAATGGTGTGTAATTCGAATTCATCATTTATTTAGGTTCGGCCAAGAGGAGTGATTTTGATTTCCTGTGGTTGTTTCTTTGATTTTGTTTTGCTTGGAATAAGGTACAGATTTCTGACCTTATCGTTAAGGTTTCTCATGACATATTCCTCTCTATCTTTGATTCTTATGGATTTTGCTACATTTGCTCTGAGCCTTTTATTTTGGTTCTCTTATATGATCTGTCATTTATGTTCTGTTTGAAACCCTTGCTAATGCTACCTTTGATATTTGGAACCTTTGGCATTGAAACTTTGCTTTGACCCTTTGAAATGATCTTTGTATGACTTTCGCTTTTGTACCTTCAGTTTGAGACCCAAGGCTCAATATTTGTTTCCTAGCCATGAGGTAACATGGCCGTTGTGCATTGGTGCACTTTGGCATGATATTTGTGGGTGTGTGATTTCTCAGCACCGTCCCCATTTGATATTATATGTGCACTAGAAGATGATTATTTGTTTAAGGGGCTTATGGATGCATCCTAGATTTGTTTTGTATCGATGGATTATGACATTTGATATTTGGTATATTTGGTGACTGATGTTTGGGTTTTGCAATCCACGTCTTTCACAATTTGGAGCTAGCTACTCCATGGTTACTATGCTATGATTTGTTTGCTGGTGATTTAAACTTAACTTGTTCGACTTCTGGATTCATCTTTCCTTTACACTATGATTTGATATTCTTGATTTGTCTTACGTGTATTTGTATCCTTTTGATCATTTGTCTTGTGATACTCCTTTGTCATTTGTATCGTAACCCTGAGATTTGCGTTTGTCTTTTGAATTCCGATTATATACTATCTTATTCTCTGGGCTTTGTAAGCTCAGCCGCACTTTATTTTCCTGCGGCAGGTATCTATGCTAGGGAGCGGGGTTGTTTCGGATTATAGTGTGAGTGTGGGACTTACCCTAGAGAACTTAGTTATTTGATATTATGAATTGTTTCGTTTCAAGACCATTGGTTTTTTGTCTGGATATGTCTGTCCTTTGAGAACTTATGTATTTTAAGTCATGTTGACTTATTTCCTTTGGATATTTATTTACAGACGTAATTTTTTTTTCTTTCGTCAAATTTTTAATTTAGTTAAAACATTTATTAAAAATGCTAAATCGTGCAAAAATAAAGTTTTTGACTCGGCTTCGGCTAAAACGCGGGAAAAGGGTCGTAAAATACTAAAACAAAATAATTTACTTCCGAAATAAAAATGAGATAATAAATTTTTAAATCGCTCAAATGAAATAAATCCGGAGCACGACTCGTGACATAGCCAAAATTAACGACTTTTGCCAAAACGGTCAAAAGATGACGAAAATGAAATAATTATTCATTAATAAAATTTTGAAATTAACGGGGCGCGTCATAATGTATATGATGCCCAATACGTGTAACGCACACACGGTCTCGGTCCGACTTACAAGTCGACGAAAATAAAAATTCCTCCAAATCATTCACAATGAAACACGAATATATTTATTCGGGTAAATAAAAATTTAAAATTTTAATGTCGGCTTTCGATCATACTTAATAATAAATATTAAAATAATATTATTGACGACGGAATTCGCGATCGTCATAATGTCGAAATCTCGGGCGGTTACAATATTCTTTACTCTTCTCATCTATTCCCAACTGATTATTTTTAATTAGTTTCTTCCTAAACAAAACCTGAATTTGTATCTCCCAATTAAACAACAACAAAAAAAAATCTTGGTTTTCCTTTTTATTGTCGTGAAGAAAGTACCCGAACAACATCAGGTTCACATTACCTTTAACTAACAAACCGCAACTCTCATCCCAAAATCTAATATACGTCCTAATCCTAAAACCAAATTCCATCAAAAATTCCTATCATCTTTAGTTAAACGTTAAGGGAATTGATTCTTGGTATGTAACACTCCGGAATGGATATTCTTTTGATTTGACCACGTAATAGCCCTTTTTCGATGTCTTAATAGGTTTATCTTTTTTGATTTTATTGTTAATGATAATAGGAGGTGGTGGATCTTTTTGAATTTTCGGAGAGTCATCGGACTTTTCACTCCCGGTGAATACGGCATTCACTTGCTCGGTGTGAGCTGAGTATGAGGTTGGTCAGACCTATAAGTTTAGTGATTTCGACCACTCATTCATTTTTTCTTTCCATATCTTTTATATATAATTTGGCACTTCTATTTGTTTTGCTTCATCTTATAAATCATAATCGTTAACATTGTTCTACACAAACGAATTTACAACTCCATTGATCATCCAAGAAATTGGTGATTAATTTTCATGAGATCTGTTTTATATTGATTGTCTCTGTCAAATATTATCAGACAAGCTCTCATGCTAACGGATACAGCTTTTGAAATGTTCAAGATCTTATTTCACGTCATTGTTTAATTCCTTTAGCGATTTTTCATAATCAGTTTTCGATTCGGGTTGATCATAATGGGATTGGTGAGAATACGAAACATTAGAATTTTGGTTTTGATAACCTTTATATTGGATGTAATTTGCTTCATGAGGTTCACACATTGGCCTGTCATTGTTCATGTGGTTTTTAGAAGTGTGGTTATCTTTAAGGTCATAATATTTGCTACGCATATCTTGTATTTCTTATTTTAAGCTTATAAATTAAGAATCCATTTTTATAGTTAGAGCCTATAATTTTTTCATTAATCGAGAATTATCATTATTACTTCCATCGGCGAAAGCAATAGATTCTTGATGATGTTCGTTTTTAGATTTAGTAGACCAATCAAGTTTGAAAAGGACTTTGTCCTCAAGAAATTGAAAAGCTTGATTCAGAGTTTTGTAGAGGAAGATTCATGCGTATGTTCCGTTCATGATTCCTTGAGTAGGTTCATCTAGACCATGATAGAATATTTGAATAATAGCTATTTTGGTCCAGCAAGCCGTAACCCATGTGCATGGTTTGAAGCATGTTCTTTGAGTTGTAAACAGCTTCGGTTCGACTTTCACAAACGATTTGAGAGAAACATTAGATTTAAAGTAAAAGAATGTCGAATAACGAAGGGGGAAAGAATCTTCTTATAAAAGCTATTCCTATGGGATCCACGAATGTTATTAGATTCTCAATAATTAAGTTTTGTTAAACCAGGTTTTTACATATCGCACAAAGAAAGGTGAACATCAAACAGCTTGAGAGCTTTACTTTGAGTTTCATCATATTTGAACATGTCGCAGATTGCGAGAAATATACGAATTTCGTCATGCGGATCGGCCCACAGATAACCATCGAATTTATTTTCCCATATCATTTTCAAGTGAGTACTATTGATGAAAAGTTGTCATCCACATTCGAGTCGAACAATGACAGAATAAGGAACCTATGCTACAAGTCTTAGCACTAATCCCCATGGTTAACATCAGGAATCTAGAATTATTATTTCTTGGATTTCGACATCCTTTTTGGATATATTTAAAATAGTAGTTTCGTAAGCAAAAGAATGTTGAGTTGAAAATTTGAGTACCTCGATCTCAATGGATTCTTTTTGAATAGTTTTAATTTTACAAGTCTTCTTTTTCAAATTTTTATTTAATTTTAGATAATGGTTTTACAGTTTTTTCCCAAAGATCGTGGATTTATACATACTTTAAGCATTTTACAAAAAGTTATTTTTTTATTATATAATTAAGGCTAATATGATAATTTTAAAATAAAGTATATAATTTTATCTATATACTTATATTTGTAATTTTTATATTTTTTATTTATTTTTTATATATTTTAGAAAATAAGGATAAATAGATAAAAGTTTATTCTTGGCTCAAATAGATAAGTGTGACGTACTTTAAGAAAAGTACGGCGGTTTTTCTGGGTTTGGATAGAGTGTGGCGTACTTTATGAAAAGTACGCCGGTTTTTCTAGAAATTTTATGTTTTTCGTTTTTTATATTTTTTAGATTACTATAGCAAACAATATAAGCAAAATAGACAAATAACACAGAACTCAAAAAAGCAAATATAATAAGCTAACGAGAAATTATTTAAACAATTAAAACATATAATCAAAACGAAAAGAAAATATATTTTTAGATTTTTTGAATATGATGATAACTATATATTAACAAATTTACAAGGCTTATAAACATATGATTATGAAACCTAAGAAAAGCAGTTTGGTGGTCTTTGAAGCACTGAACTTAATCAATTAAGAACGAGTTCGATCACAGGAAAAAGTGCGACGCACTAGAAAGTAAGTGCGACGTACTTGCAGGTTTAATGAGGCAAGTTTCAAATGATACAGGGTAATTACGGCCACAAAGAAAATTTTGTGCCATTAGTACTACATGCAACATAAAACAAATTTTCAGAAACTAAACACGTTAAAGCAAACAAATGACACCAAAATCAAGCAAACAAACTGATAACAACTTAAAATAATTCCCTGACAGCGACGCCAAAAACTTGATGTGTGTTTTACAAGCTTTAAATTTATAATAACTAGAAATAAACCAATTTGACTAAGAATACATCACGGGTAAGTATACCCTTTTCGATTGTATATTGCCTTAGGAAAGATCCAGTTCGTATACCCAAGATAATTGTAGATTTTCACAGTTTGTAATTAAGGTGCTAAGGCTAAAATGATTGTCACTTATCAAATTAACCAAAATTGCATATATCGAATATTGTAAAGAAAGCGATTAAGAAATGATTCAATAAAATAATGAAGGTATGTTTGTTTAGGAAATGATCACTACGACAATAATAGGTTTAGGATAGTGTTTATAAGTTTAGAAATCAAGACAACACAAGTTACAAATCCTTTCGGCCTTTAAGTGTAACTAGTGATTATATCAATTAATAACAACGAATCCTTACGACCTTTAGACGTTATTATAACCAATATATTAGATAAAATGATTGAACACATATATATATAAGAAACCTTTTGGCCTATGTTCTTATATCAAATATGTTTTACCAAATCAATAAACACATATCCAAACACTACATATCAAAGATCACGATACGCCCAAACAAACATTAAACGATTAATCTATATTCAAAATCATGACAAATATATTATAAAGAGTAAACTAAGAATATTTCAGCAATAATATAAATAGGAAAGTACCAAGTATTCGTAACGAGAGAATAAAGGGACAACACGTCCAATTAACCAAACACGCGGCTAATAACCAAAACCAAGAATCAAACCAATGATTCTAACAATAAACCAATACCAAAACCCATAGGTACTATCACAACAAACCATTCAGGATCAAGGCATCCTTAGCCACATACCACCCCCCCCGAATTAACCCCAACAGTGTGTGGTTGATTACACGTGAAAAGGAGATTAAGTGGTAGAACTTGTGGATTGTAGAGCTAAACCCCTAAAATGACTTTGAAACAGACCTCTAATCAAATAAAGATTAAAACCAATCTAACAGTGGGCTAATATAATAGACATTAAAGTAGGCCAAAAAACAAGGATAACAAGGGTTAGGAAGGTAAAGTGATAAGGATGCATTAAGAGCCAAGCAAATTGAAGAGCATTGATCAAAAATAAACGAAAAAGATACGCTGTCCCATATTTATTTTATGGCATACTTAGTGCATTTACACTCATGGAACGAATCTCTAAGTTAAATAGATAATGTAAATTCCCTTTCTGTTGTGCCGTTTCCGTATGAATCAAATCAATCCGAGTTCGAATTACATGTTAATGTCCAAAAAATTAAACATTTGGTCGGGAAGCTTAGAACTTTGAGTTTTACTTCTTTCGTTTAAACTACATATCTTCGTGTATTCATCGTATATCTCTTCCATCCGACGACACATCACTGAACCTACAATAGTCAAATATAATCTAATTAATATCAAAAGGTTCTTATAATAACACAAGTAAATATATATAAAAGAAGAGATTATACGCATATAAAATATGTATAAAAAGGAGCTTTAATACATTCACTACAAAGCATTTTGCCAATTTGGGAGTCATTAAACGTGTTTGTTATCCCTATATGAACCCATATCACCTCAACACAAAAACCAAGTGGGGACAACAAAATAAGAAAGAAAGGAGCTGTCACACCATGCCAAAGGGCGAAAACACTGAGGCTAACAACCATGGTATCATCCACCACCCAATGGGTGTCAACAATAGAGAGGAACTAAAATGCAATAAATTAAATGAAAATAGACACAAAGTGTCATGACAATACCAAACACAAGAAAAAAGGGTCTTGTATTGAGGTAAAAGAGTCACTCCAATACAAAGACATAAACAAAATATCTCATAACCTAAAACATTCAAAGTATCAATCCAAATAAGGTGCGAAAAGAACTAAGTCGAAAAACTCCGCATGCAAGCCTATGGTCTCACTAGCCAAGCTTCCTAACTTCACTTTCCTCAACATGCTCACCTAAAAATGATGCTTAAAACGTCAACAATAATGTTGGTGAGAGTCATAGGTTTTAGACACACAATAATACTCGCTTTCACTGTGATTATCAAAACAATGTAGGACAATAATGAACTATCATGAACCTATGCTAGCATGCAAAAAAATCATATCAATACATTTCACATACTTAAATTCATGTTCGAGCTTAGAATAGCTGGCACTATAAGCAATCAAGCTCACCTAGAATGTACCACATACCAACAAAGATTCACACACTGGTAGAGCGGTACCCATCCGATCCCATGGTACCATAACCAACACTGAGTAGGCGTATTCATCCGATCCCAAATCAATACCATAATAACACTGAGTAGGCGTACTCATCCGATCTCAATCAATATCAACATGTATCACATAGTCATATAATAGTCATGTAATGTCGAAACGCAATTTAAAACATATAATCACAGCAATAAAACATTTCAAAACATTTGCATCATTTCCATCCCAATATAAAAACAGAAAAATAGGATTATGAAACTCACCTGATGCACAACCACTTCACAATTCCTTGAAATCAACTAAACATAAATAAAACACGTGTTACACGCAATTAGGATAAATGACCAAGACGATGTAACAATCAATTGATGGACTTCTATGTTCATATTATGATTATAAACCCTTTACCACACTTCTCATATCTCACTTATACCCTAATACTTCCAAATCCCTTATTCAAGTATTTTAGTTTTTTGGCAGAATTTTTGTAGTCACTTTATGACCACAAATAAAATAATAACTGATCAAATTAGCTTTCCTCCTTTCATTCCCTACCATCCCAATGGGTTATGAACTACTACGATTTTTTAGAAAAAATAATATTGAGCCTAACTATTTTATAAAAATTCAACATTACAAAGTATTCAAATTCGGATCTGATTCGACCATCAAAAAGTTTAGCTTGATCAGACCCATTTAAACACTTAGTAAAATTCTACAAAAATTCTAAAATATCATACACACCAAGCGACTTGCACAGTATCAATCCCGATCACTTAAAAATAAAAGACGTTTTGATATGGTTTTTGACCTCACAAACACAAACCAGAATCTGCCCTAAAAACTCAGATTCGACAATGAATCTTGTAAAATTATTTTGACTAACTTCCACTCACTTTAATTCATGAAACCAATGGGGTTTGAAAGTAGACTCTCTGTAGTTATTTTTAGGCTCAAGAAAATCAATAAAAGCTATATGTATGACCAAGTTATGACACTTACAAGATGACCTAAAAATCTGCCCAGTTTTAATTCCGAATTTAACAATAACTAAACATAATCAAACACATCCAAACACCATTAATTACACCCTAATTAATTACTAATGATCATCTTAACATATTTACTGAATTTTAATGAAACCTAATTCCACCAATTAATGTTACTAATTATAAGAAAAAAAATTAAACAAGAACTTAATTGAAATCATACCTAAACCTTTCACCCGATTACACACGAATCAACACCTTCAATCTTGATAAAAAAATATATTTTTTTCTTTTTGCTTGGGGATTCGGCCGAACAAAACCAAAAGGGGGGATAAAAAGAATTTTAGGAGTTTAATCCTTGAATTTGTATTTATAATACCAAGACTTCTAATAGTAATCAAATTTTTATTCTTTTTTTCTTTTTAAAACCCGGCCGAAACAACACCCCTTAATTAAAATTTTATTTTTTATAATATATATTAATGTTTAATTACCCTTATTTTTCTTATTATTAAAAAACCCTTTATAAATATTGCAAACCTTTTAAATAAAAACTAGTTTTAAACTTACTATTTATAAATTTTATTTCATAAATTACTTTCCTAAATTAGAAAAACCTACGCTTAATAAACTCAAATACTAGACTTAATTCAATCTTAAAAAAATACATTATATCCTCTTAAAACGCTCATAACGAACAATTATTCGACGGCACATAACATGAAAACAACATAAACTCATGCTATCATTTCCAAGTCACAAAATGTGATCGCAATTAATAGCAAAACCAAAACACAACTCAATCACTAATAGATGAACACGCATGATGGATTCATATCAAATACTCATATAAGATCACATAAACACACAATTATAATACATATAAATACTCTAGTCAACTCTAACGGTTTGACTAACTTGCTCAAGTCACGGTTGTCACAGTATCCCCTCCTTAAGGAGATTTCATCCCAAAATTTAACTAGTAGGTTCAACAACACAATCAACAAACAATCAGGGATACTTAGCTTTTATATGGTCCTCACGTTCCTACGTGAACTCAGGGCCACGCTTTGAATTCCAACAAACTTTAACGATTGGAAATCTTACTATGTTTCAAACTCTTAACCTTACAATACATAATTTCTACGGGTTCCTCAACAAAACAAAGGGTTTAGGTCCAACCTTAATCCGTCATGGTGCACAAGCAGTAATGGCATCCTCCAAATACTTCCCTTAAAATTGACACATAAACTTTGTATCGTTGCAACCGCTACTTAACTTTTCGGGCAATCTTAATTGATAAGCTATGGGACCGATCCTTTCGAGAATTTCAAATGGTTCTACATACCTCAGTGCCAACTTACCTTTCTTTTTAAAATGTATCACGCATTTCCAAGGCAACACTTTTAAAAACACTTGATCCCCAACCTCAAACTCTAGTGGCTTGCGCCTATTATCAACATAGATCTTTTGACTATCTCTTGCCGATTTGAGCTTTTCCTTTATCAAGACTGCCTTATCAGTCGTCTCTTGCACCAACTCTGGTCCAATCAACCTGCGTTCTGATATGTGTTTAATCACATATCAATTTTCTTTATTAAAACGAGCTTAAATGACCAAAAATACATGAAAAATGGCCTTGTATATGTGTGTATTGTGAATTGTGTTGTGCAGTAATAGATATTCATAAAAGGACAAAAACATAGCCAAAAATGACAAAACCGAGCATGGGATTGAAAGAGCGTGAGAAAACGAAGCCAAGGACGTTTTTCATCTTTAATGGGCCAACTCGTACCCGTTTCGTGGGCCGGGTCAGCCCATTAAATGATATTAATCCTAGCCTTTTTATAAGCCTAATCTATAAATCCAAAAGTCCAAAACCCTTTATTCGTATCCGGCCCAAGAAATAATTAATAGCCCATGTCTAAAACCCTGTCCAAGTCAAACATGGTCAAACGATAAAACACGGGTCAACTTTACTGTTCATCTTTGTTGGGAAAAACAAGTCAATCGGTCAATGTACTGCTAAGCAAAAGGAATCTTACTGCTAAGCAAAAGGTCAACGTATTGCTAAGCAAAAAGTCAAAGTACTGCTAAGTAGAAAGTCCAAGTGTACTGCACCAAAGATCGAAGTACTGCGTGATAAATGAATCGAAAAGGATTATCATTTAAATGGTTATTGTTAGTAATTATCTTGTACATTAGTTTAATTATTAGTATATGATTAGTGTTTATGTCATACAAGGACTTGTACATCTACAAAAGTTATCTTAAAGTTTATAAAAGGATCTCTAAAGAAAGATATTAAGACATATATAGAAAAACACGAGTTAAAATTAATAGTATTGTATTAGGATCTGCAATTTAGGCAGATCAAAAGTTTTATAATAGAAAAAGTTTGAGAAACTATTGTGTGTTTTCCTATCTAATTACTAGCCCAACTAGATTCCGCATAGTTGACCAAAATAATCAGTGTTTTCATAAAGGAAATCGTCCTACAAGTGGGTATCAGAGCTTGTGAAGAGACTCTGATCTTAAGAAGAACTTATTAATCAATCGAAATCTTTCTAAACTCATAAAGAAAAAAGATTCTGAAACAAGAACCTATCCCTCCCACCTCGTCCGTTTAGCTGCACTTAGAATCCCTATAAACATGAAAGTGAATATGACCTATGGTCCATGAAGAAGCGACAGTATAATCGCTATCACTGTCCAAAATAACTATGGTACAAAATCACAATGGAAACCAAAACCACAACTGATCCTGCATCTCCCTCAGTGTCTGCACCAAAGACTTCCACTTCTGCACACGCAAGAAAAACAATGAGAAAGCCCTTAAAATACATGCTTTCTTCTGCATACCTGATAAGACATCTTCTCAGTTTTCATGATGCTGTAATGCAAGAATCTTTAATGGAAAGCCAAAAAAGCAAATTTGAGAAACTAAGCATCAAAAGAAAGCATGCAAAAGAATCTGATGAACACAACAATTGAGACATTTACATATGGATCTAGGGAAGAACTAGATTCACATACAAAGGTTTCGCATATTCTTACATGCTTGAATATACATGATGCTAACTGTGTCCATTGAAGAATGCAAATTTAAGTTTCTAACGAAGCCTACCATCTGTTAGCATGTAGTGGCTACCATGATTCGGGACAACCTGGATAAGACGAGTTAAAGAAATTTGATGAACTCTACAAACCAACATAAAGTGTATGAGCATGAGTTTGAAGGTGGTCTCAAATTCAAAGTTCACCAAACATGCCTTATGATCTAAGAAAGTCAAAGGGCAGTACTATTGAAACAAAGTACAGCTAGAACTAACAACAAATATCCCAAAAGGATATACACAAGCTGCCTCAAGCAAGGTGCCCACTGCTCCTAACTATGCTTCTCACTCAGATGAAATCATATGTTCCTTCTTTTCTCAACAAGCATCCATGCCTACAACTCATGGTGATGAAGACCTGCTACAAATTGATGAAGATGCTATGGAAGAAATTGACATTAGGTGGCAGGTAGCTATGATAACTGCAAGGATAAGGAAGTTTATGAGGAAGACAGGAAGACCAATTGATCTCAAGCCAAAGAATGGGATCACTTTTGACAAATCAAAGATTGAATGTTTTAATTGTCAAAAGTTGGGTCATTTTGCTAGAGAGTGTAGATTTGCTAAATACCAGGAAAACAGAGCAAATGGTCGTAATGAAAAGAGGATTGTGGCTATTGAAGATTCAAACTCAAAAGCCTTGGTGGCAACAGACAACAATGAAGATATTGATTGGACCAAGGAATTTGATGCTGAACCACGACTTTTGCTATGATGGGCACTAGGACTGTAAGTTGAAAAAGATGATTGGAGCCATGGAGGTTAGAAGCAGAACTATGTGCAGTTTTGTACAAGATTGGACTTGTGATTTGACGGGAGCAATAAAGATGATGATACACCAGTAACTGCCTAGCTTTAATGGCTAACAAACTCAGAGGTACCTTAACTGTTCAAATGTAGTAAGGTCATATAAACTATTGCTTGAAAACTATCAAAAGAAAGAGAAAAGTTTTCAAAGAGCTAGGACTGAAATCTAGGATATCAAAATGAGCTTAGAGTCTATTAGAGTCATAACTTAAAACCAACTGAAAAGAAATGAAAATATGCATGGGGAAGTATGAACAAAAGGAATATTGACTTAAAGATATGAGATATTAAACAGAAGAAAAACAAAAGGAAACTAGATCCAGCCTTAAAAGAACGTGAATATTACAAAGTAAAACTGAGAAATGGACAAATGCTTCTGTCTTCATCAAAACGTAAAGTCCTAAACAAACAACGATATGTGTCAGATAATTCTGATAGGGTTTGGGATTGAGTCTAGCAATAGTATGGAAAGTGACATTTCATCTGGGGATGAAACTTTGACTGATTCTGCGTACGAAAATTTCAAAAGAGAAAAGGCCTACAAAGCAGTACCTCCACCTACAGGTACAATTATTCCACCTAGGGCAAATGTCTCCTTTACAGGGATAGATGAACTAGCCATTAGGAAATAAAGTATGTTAATCAAGAGAAACAAAATCTAGGTCAAACAGCAAATTGAAAGAAATAAGTCATAGATTGAAGATGGGTTGATAGTGGATGATGAAGAGACTGATGTATCAGAAAAGTCAAGGAAACTGCTTTTAACTCAGAGAATAGTGAAACATCTTTTGAAAACAGGTCACCAAACAATCAAAACAGTGTTGGTCAAGAATCTAGGACAAAGGGACTTGGGAACAAAGGGGGTAAATTATGTTTTGTATGTTACAGTCCTAATCACCTAATTAAGGATTGTAACCTACATGAAAAGACCCTTCGAAAAACCACCCAAACTCAAAACCTAAGGGAACACGTGGTTTCAAGGGAAAACAGACCAATTTGGAACAACATCCAAAGAGTGAACCATAGAAATTTCTTCTCAAGAAAACTCTAGGTACCCTCGACCAAAGGAGATCCTTTATTCCATCAGCAGTACTTACAAGGGATGGGTTGTGATAAAGTCTGCTAGACCAACAATGACATAAACAGTACCTTCAAAGCAGTACTGCTAATGTGACTTATCAAGGTACTGCTAGATCTAGAGTACCACAGGCAGTACTTTCACGAAGAAACTGATGGAACATTATTACCAAGAATTTTGGGAAAAAAAAAAAAAACAAAAAAATTAAAAAATTAAAAAGTACCTAGAATCTCCAGTTACTCACCATCACGAGGTCTTCTACTCACAAGGACCTCCTCACAGACCACAATAGACCCAAAGAAAAAAAGTGAAAAATCTATGGGTTAAGAAAGGCGAAGTACTATAGAATCCCAAGCATTACTTCCACAAACTGTCAAAAAGAGTGCAATGAAAAAATCCAAAACAAACATGGAGACCAAAAGGGAACTATCTGGATTTCTGTTGAATAGGGATAATGGATCTACGAACTCAAGCAATATGATTATGTAAACTCCATATATGAGTTATCCAAGTCAGTATGACTTGGGACCCTAAAAGATTCTAAGCTTTGAAATTGTATGTACAGGGCAATCCGAAAAAGATCTCAAGGACTATGCAATCATTTGACATTTTAGAGTGGTAAGCTCTGGAATTATGACAGAGAGACAAGGATAAGCAGTCTGATATTTAAAGAGTTTCAAGGTATTATGTGTGCTTTGTGAAATGACACTAAGGTGGACGAATCTACAGTAAAAGGAACCATTTAAGACATCATGCATAGACTTGAGAAAGTTAGCTAATGTGAAGGAAGCTCAAGTAGAAATCTCTTAACAGTTTCTCAATCTTGATAAGAAGCACAATGTCTCTTCACAGATAAAAGAATGCTTATCTATCACAAAGTTCAAGTTTGCGCTGATGAAGATCTGGTAATCTT
The DNA here is from genome assembly GCA_026074375.1 of Tanacetum coccineum. NCBI lineage: Eukaryota > Viridiplantae > Streptophyta > Magnoliopsida > Asterales > Asteraceae > Tanacetum > Tanacetum coccineum. The sequence goes on from BQNB010015505.1 coordinate 50,872, forward strand.
AGAGGCTCCTAGAAAGAGATGATTGTCTACAGTCTGGATCTAAAGAACATATTCCTTCTGAGGAGAAACTGTTTAGTGGCAAAGGCAACAAATGATGAAGTTGTTTTATGGCACAGAAGATTGGGAGCACTGTAAATCTCAAGACAATAACAAGATGGTTCAAGCAATCAGGTTAAAGGTTTACCCCTACCAAGACATTCAAGATTGATCATCGTGTCTTGCATGTAACAAGGGAAACAACATAGGGCTCTTTTACAAAATGTTAAAGAAAGAACTATCAGAGACGTTTAGAATTGCTCTACATGGACTTATTTGACCTGTTTTTCAGTAGCGAGTATAAACAAGGAAAAAGTACTGCATGGTGGTCACTGAGACTGCAGCAAATTCATTGGATGTTTTTCTTGGCCTACAAGATAGACATAATGATAGTGCATCATGATCGGGGTGAATGTGGGTTTGGAAAAAACTAAGGCTAAGACATAAAGAAAGACCATCAGGTATGACAATGGAACCAGAGTTCAAGAATCACAAATGAATGAGTTTTGGTGCTAAGAAAGGAATCAAGAGCGAATATAGCATTGCAAGGACTCCTCAGCAAAATGGTGTTGCAGAAAGAAGATTAAGTAGACTCTCATCGAAATCTACTAGAACCATGGCTGGCAGACTCACTTCAAACCTATCAATTTTGGGCTGAAGCAGTAAAATACAGCTGCTGCTATGTGCTAAATAGAGTTGTTGGGTGACTAGAACCTCAAATGAAGAACACCTTATGAAATTTTGATGGGAAGAATCTCCCAACATCCAGTTTTTCATTGAGAACCTTTGATGGCTCTCATGACGTATACTGAAAATACACTAGATCAATGGGTAAAGTTTGATGGCAATTCCTAAAGAAGGCCTACTTCTGGGAAATAATTCTACTAGCAGCAAAGGTTTCAGAGTCTACAACAGGGTAACAAGAAAAGTACAGGAATGTCTTCATGTCAATTTTCTTGAGAATCAGGAGAATCAAAAAGGAAAAGGTCCTGATTGGATGTTTGATCTTGACCTTCTAACTCCTTCGATGAACTACATACCTGTTAGGAAAGAAAACTATGCTGATTCCGAGAAACAAAGTTTTCAACTTGGATGAAGGTTAGAAGAATTTATGATGACCCAGCAATTCATTGATTCATACAGCACAGCTATGCATCCAGAGGAACGTACTGCTGCAAAAGAAGTTCCATTGTCCTCTGAAGAACAAGCTTTAACAGGATGAGCTATGAAATTGAATGCAACATAGAATCTCTTGCCAAAGCTCATAATGATGATCAGAGGATTGCCTTTTTAAAAGGAAAAGAAGAATATCTATTGCAAAGGGGAAAAGAACATGATGACAGTACTTTCACGTCTAAGTACTGCTAATACACCTCCTCAAAGTACTGTCAATACACCTACAGACGCGATGATAATTCCAAAAGATGGATTTCTCTACAAACTCTTTTTGATGCTGCGGAAGCGGAGTAGCTGACTACAACGAACATGGATTCTACGCCATTGATGTTCCGCTCTACTACCTACGCTTAGAATTCCATAACTTCCATCCCTCAAAGTCAATTATTGGCAAAGTACTGTCGGGGTTCAAACAATGAAGAAAGCTTCAAGACAGTACTTCAAACCAACATCAATCATTGCTGTCTTTCATATACTAGCAAAAAACATAACTAATCACAAATGATCAGCAAACATGCTTGTTTGCTTCTTCTTATCTCAAGAGGAACCCAATAAAGTCTCTCAAGCCTTGAGCATAGAAAAGTTGGGTTGAAGCGATGCAAGAAGAACTACTATTCAATTCAAGCTACAAGAAGTAATGAGGTGTTATGTGACCTACCAGAAGGCAAGAGGGGGTGATTGAACTAAATGGGTTTTTAGAAATCAAGAGAGATGAACGGGGTACTATTATCAAGAAACAAAGCACGGCCCTAGTTGCACAAGGTACAGACATAATACAGAATAAGGTGTGGATTATGAGAAGTAGTTTGCACCAGTAGCCATAAATTGAAGCAATCAACTCTTTTTGGCATTTGCATCTTTTCATGGGCTTCATTGTCTATCAGATGTATTTCAAGAGTGCATGTCTTATATGGCAACATCAAGAAAGAAGTTGTATGTCAAACAGCTCCAGGTTTGAAGACCATGCTCATCAAACAAGGTCCTACAGATTTGTCGAAGGCACTATATGGCCAGCATCAAGCCCAAGAGCATGGTATGAAAGACTTTCCTACTTTTTTCTTTGAAACATGGATATAGGAGAGGGGCTATTGTAAAACGATGTTTATTAAGAAGGATAGAAAGAGCTATCATTTTGTAGCAGGTTATAATTGTATAGAAGTATATCATCCTTTGGATCTACCAAGTCTTCTATGGTGAAGGATTTTGAAGAACTTATGCAAAAAGAGTTCAAGATGAGTTCCATGGGTGAACTCACACCTTCTTTTATTGGGGCTTTCAAGTCAACAATCTACTGTGGTATTTTTCTAAGTTCCAAGACAAATATGTGACAGATAATTCTCAACAAACAAAGTTTAGACTTAGAACCATTAAGCCCGCAACCACCCCCATTTGAAGCTCATAAATCTCTAGGAAAAGATGAACGAAGGTGAAAGATGTTTGAAGTACATATTTATAGGTCTTGATTGGGTTGTCTCATGTACTAACTGCTTCAAGACCCGACATAATGTTTGCATGTTTGTCTGATGTGCAAGATTTCATCACACCAAAGGTTTTCTCATCTACCATGCTGTCCAGGAAGGATCTTATGACCTCAAACATCAACTAAATTGAGGTTTAATGGAATCCTAAGGACCTCTCTTTTTCACCTTTAGAATGCTTTTTTCCGCTAGTGACTATGCTGGGGGACAACCATGATAGAAGATCAACTTCCAGAGGATGTCAATATCTGGAAGAAGACTGGTCTCCTTGGCAATGCAAGAAACCAACAATTTGGCTATCTCCTCTACAAGAAGCAGAAAAATGTATAGCACTGCAAGTTGTTGTGCTCAGAGTACTTTGGATGACAAAAATCACTACTTGATTATGGATTTAAACTTCTGAACACTGAAATCCATATTAGACAATAGAGCACCATTTGGCATTGTGAAGACTCCCCTGTTTTGTTCACATCAAAGACCAAGCATATTCAGATTCGAACATCACTTCGCATTCGATATTGGGTTTTTTTTTTTTATGAGCATAAGGCTCATTAATGTGGTCAAGGTTCATACTGAAGACAATGTATCAGATTTAACTCACCAAGGCTTTGACATTGCAAGATTTAACTAATTTGGTGGTAACAATTGGGATGATGAACCCATAGCTAGTCTCGAGGAGAGGATCATATAAATACTGGTGATCAGTAAAGTACTGGTTTGGTTAGATTGGATTTTAGGAGACACTCCAGCAACATTGAGGGGAGGATATGCATGAATTTATCAGAGGTTTGATGATTTGAAGAGAAGTTTGCAAGTTGAAGGTTTTGTCGTTGCACATATTTGAATTGGGTACGTCTTTTTAAAAGTTGAAAGTTACTTAGCTTAGGCCCAACACAAAGTACTGCTTGTCTAGAAAGTACTCTTATACAACAAAGTACTGTCTAACCGTTCGAAAATCAACGTCAAACGTAACTGTTTTTATTTTTTGCGCTAAAAACGTATTTTACAACGGTAACGTTCTCGGTTATCCAACACAACCTATAAATACTCAACTGAATTTTTCATTTATTTTTTCTCTCACTTTATCTCTTTTTTTCGTAACTTTTTAATTACAACCTCCGACGCACAATTAATTCCCTTCAATGGCAAACACTCGCACTTGTAACAAACACAACATAGATTGCGTGAGGTGGGAAAAGACGGCGCATAATGACGATTTTTACAATCATCGACTTTCTCCTGGCTGCTCCAATCTACTCGTTGAGTTGGTTTGATCCTGATCTTATTGGTCCCTTGGCTACAACTATTTTGGTCTCCGCTTCTCCTCAAAGTGATCAATGACGTACCTCACATACCGCGCCAGAGGTAGCTGCTAAGAAGAATTTGATTTCTGAAGCAACCATTCGAGCGACCTACTCTTTGATGATTGAAACAAGGGAGTTGATTGCTTGTCCTAAGCAAGTTGTATTGGGACTTGCTCAGAGATATTGGGCTTACGAGGGTAACAAGTCACAACTCCTTCTCTAAACCTCCTATTTAGCCCACAGTGGAAGTATTTAGTTCTGTCTTACTCTTACTGTTTAAAGTCCCTAAGAGCACTCATAGGGAACAATTTGGACCAAACATTCCTCGTCTGCTCTGTATGTCTAGCCACAAACCAAAAAGTTTTAATTCTCTTGATGATTCTAACTGGATCTAAGGAACATATTTCAATGGTAACAAACAACAACCTTTTCTTATGAATCCTAGGTTCTTCAAGTTGTTTTTGAACAAAGCAGATAGAGGGATAACAGACCTCAGGACTTTATACCATCCGTTTCACTTCCTTCTAAGGTTATTTACATTCATGAGGAAGCAAAGTCCTAAAGTTCACGTGTAGATATCCACCATTGACTCATCTACTTATGTTAGAAGGTAGTAACAGCATAGGCAGCGGAGGAAGAACATCGACTAGTCCTCATTCTAGGGCTCAAGTTCTGCAAGGGATGCCTCGACGGCACTCCAACACAGAAAGTGCAGGGCTCAATCCTCAACGTACAGCTCAGTACAAGGTCTTATGCTTCCTCCATGGTACTGCTAGTACAGCCACATGATCTGATGCAGTTCAAGTAACTGATACCTTACAAGGTACTGCTGCAAATATCAAGGAACTGCTTCAAATTCCTAAAATCTCCCAATGAATTATACTCACAATGCGTCTCCAAACATCAGGAGGAGAATGAGGGGGGACTTTTAGAAATATATGCTTTTGAACAGGGAAGTTAAGAGACTCAAAGGCAAAACCTTTCTCAAGCTAAACCAATAATCAAGCTCAAAGCCAAGCTCACGAAACTGTCCAAATTCGTCAGCCAGTGATCCAGCACATGCTTTTTGTAGAGAATCAAACCTTAAGAAGCATAAGAGACGAAGACAAAAGCATAAGAAAACTAGTCTTCATTCAAATTGGTGAGGAATAAAGGAAGAAGGAACTTCGACTGAAGAGCACAAAGTGCAATGAAGTAGATACAGCACATCCTTTCATTGATGATAATGTAGATAAAGATGCTAGCAAGTTACCCTGATTTTGAAAGCAAAAGTGATGAACTGAAGTCAAGTTAATATTGAGAGAAAGAAGCTACTAAAGAAAATAGTGGAGAAACTGAAAACTTGATTTGGAGACAACTCAAAGTACTGCTAGACCAGGGTACAAAATTAACTCAAGGACCCTAAAATTTAAGATGAAGCAGTCCCTATCCAAGCCACTTTCCGTCAAATTCAAGTTATGGAGTCTGAATAACAACTAGAAGTTGCTGAAGTTATGTTTGCTATATCTAGACAAAGGTTTGAGCATCCATCCTATCTTGGTCCCATACAAACTCAACCTCAACAGCCAACTCAAGGTACTGATTCTAAAGATAAAGGCAAAGGGATACTGGTTGAAGAACCTAAAAAGAAGAAATTAACTCTTCAACAAATCAGAGCCTTGGAAACTACAAATGATGAGGAGGTTGCTAGAAAAATTCAAGCTGAATGGGATGCAGAAGAAGAAAGAAAGAGGTTTGAAGAATTGAAGAAAACAAAGCCAAAGACTACTTTAAGGAAACCTACTTCTCTTGCTCAAGAAAGGAATCAAATGATGAGTTTCTTAAAAGGTCAAGGATACAAAAATTTGCAAAAACTTAAGTATCCACAGATGAAGGAATTGTATGACAAAGTTCAAGCATCTATTAAAGACTCCTTCAAAGACTTTATTCCAATGGATTCAGAGAAAGAAAGGGAAACGTTGAAGGAAAGAGAAGCAAAAAGACTCTTAAGGAAAAGGAAAGCTACAATATCTGAAGAACAGCCATCAAAGAAGCCTAAGTTAAGAACAGAAACAATTGATGAGCTCAGAAATTATCTTAGGGTTGTAGACTTTGAAAAGAATGCACAAGATAGAGAGTCATTAGAAGGAATCTCCATGATTACAGAGCTCCAAGTTATTGATTCACCTGATGGAGAGTATCTTATCATTCACAGAGAAAATAATCATTTTAGGGCTTTTGATACTTTATGGGAGATACTGCATGTCTTAGATAGACAAGATTTATATCACCTATATAGAGTGGTTGAAGACTATTATGAGCACATTCCTCCAACCGGCTTAGGTTTGATGCTTCTGGGTGATCTAAACATTATTTGGGAGACGGCTGAATCAAGTGATGATGACTTCTGGAAGGATCAAGAAGAATGGGAGATTATAAGATGGAGGTTTCATGAATCTTCGGGAGTGCATACACTAGAGATAGAAGATGGCACTATGATTCACATGCTGGCTGAGAGAAGATATCCTCTATCAAGAGAGTTGATGATAAGGATGCTGGAACATGGAATGGAAGTTGAAGACGAAAGTGAGACAGCCATTACTTTGATACATCTGTTCATTTTGTGGACAACTGCAAGTGGTGACAATTCTTAAACAACTGGTATGTTTTATCAAAATTTTCTTTATATATATATCTTACTTTGATAAACAAACTTTCCTGTGAACAAAGCAGTACTTTGTTTAAAGTACTGCTAGTGTAAAACAAACAGTACCTTGATGAAGATACTGCTAGTTAAAAAGTTGTTTTTGAAATATTGTGAAGATTTGAGTGTGCAAAAAGATTTAAGGCACAGATATTTGAATGTCAAACTGTTTTAAGGGATTGAGTGTTGGTTAACCACCACACAGCAAATGGTATTCAATTCACCATGTCTTACAAACATAAGAATTGACTAGTCCAAATCAAACAGTTTTGGTAAAGACATCTCAAATCTGTTGATGGTTGACAATTTACCAAAAATTGTATGGTGATCAATACACCATGGTATTACACTGAATTATTGGCTACTCCAAAGCAAACGGCTTTTTGGTAAAGAGAACTCAAATCCGTTGATAGCTTTAATAGTTTGCTCAAAACTATATGGTCCTCAACTCACCAATGTTTTATTACTGAGAGTTGACTAGTCCTGAGCAAACGGCTACAGGTAAAGACTAATCAAATCCGTTTATGGTTATAATGACTTACCAAAAGTCATATAGTATTCAACACACTATGATTCATGTTCTGAGTGTTGAAGTGGTTTTCAGTTCACCATGGATTATTACCTTTTCTAGGTACCAAAGAACTGACTAGCCCAAGAGTGAATGGCTACTTGGTAAAGGCTCATAAAATCCATTCATGTTGCTGAAAAGACATGTTGCTGAGAAGAACAATCTGTTTTGAGGCATAGACAAAGATGTTGTATGAAATGTGTATGTTCTAGATAAGAGATTTCATTTCAAGATGCTCTCAAACAGATTGTGTACAAGATACTGCTCAAAGGAAAAAGTTTAAAAGATTAAAGGCTAGTACTGCTTTCAAGTCAAAACAGACTGATGCTGAACAAAGAAGACCAACTATCAAGAAACTTGAAGTCAAGCAAGTAGAATTCAAGTTAGGGGAGGATTGTTGGGAAATACAAGTCAAAAGGTCAATGTTCTGCCACGAAAAAGTCAAAGTACTGCTAAATGAAAAAGTCAAAGTACTGCCAGTCAAAGATCGAAGTACTGCCGTGGATATAGGAACTATAAAGTTTAAACGGTTGTTTTAGCATTTATCTTGTAACAGTTATTAGTGATAAGTATCAATTAGTGTTTATGATATACAAGGACTGTACATCTACTAGAGGTTATCCTTATGTTTATAAAAGGATCTCTAGGAAGATATTAGAATATAGAACAAACATAGAAAAACACGAAGTTAAGATTTATTAGTATTGTATTAGGGATCTGCAATTTAGGCAGATTCAAAAGGTTTATAAAAGAAATCGTTTGAGAAACTATTGTGTGTTCTTCATAAGTACTGCCAACTAGATTCCGCATAGTTGACAGTATATCAGTGTTTCATTAAAGAATATCGATCCTACAATGAATTTATCCTTCTAGGGCACCTTAAGATTGAGGCGTTTCTTATTCAGTGATCCTAAATGTTATTATCAATAATGAAAGTCAAGCATGTTGTACATAATGAAAAACAAGAAAAATATTTGTGCAAGAAAGAAAATGGTAAAACAGGGAGTGTTTAAAAAACTAGTAATTTTTTAACCCTTTCAAATTTTACACTTTGCTACTTTTCAGGGTATTTAATTTAAGGGGATTGAGATTTTTGGTTTTATAGACATAGATTTATTTCATTGCGTGAGGACACAACAATAGTTTAGTATGAGGGGTTTTGGTATGTGCTTAAATACACATACATTTATCTCAAATAAACGAGCTTAAATAACCAAAAATGGACATAAAATGCCAAATATATGCTTGTTTTGTGTTGTTTACTGTGCAGGTAACAGATATTCATAAAAAGACAAAAAAACAAGGCAAAAACTGGATAAAACCGAGCACGGGATTGGTAAGAAAAGCCGAAGCCGAGGACATTTTGCAAACCAGCCCAAATAATAATCAAAAGAATCAGCCTAAGAAAGAAACCCAAATAAGGACTTAACGACTGTTAGTCTCCACACCAGTAACATATCACATCGTTAGTCCTTAAGCCATGACATCGTTAGTCCCTACACTAACGCCCGTTACACGCTTCATCTTCATTTGAAATATAATAAAATATGAGCCAAAAATAGCGCATTTAATGGTCAAGGTTAAAGGAATTAATGTGCAGTTTCAAGTTGAATGGGAAAGTCAAAGCATTCAAGATGCGGTTTAATGTTGATTGGCCGAGATTGGAGCTTTCCATAAGCAGTTTTAGGAAGGATTGAAGGCTTAGGCAGTTTCACCTCAAAACATTTCCCTATAAATAGGATTGAAATTTCACTCATAGGGATATATTATTTTTTCTAGCATTTTTACTTTACTGCAATTATGTTAAATTCTCTGTTTTAAGCTTTTTTATAAGCATTGTTACCCTTCCAAGCATTGTACTCTCAAGATTATTCAATAAAAAGTAAGTTCTCATTTTCTTTTTATAGCTTATTTAATGTTTTTCTTATTTACTGCTTATTTATGCTTATTAATGATTATTATTGTCTTTATTTGCTATTTAGTGCTTATTGATAGGATCATCTCATTTTTTCCTGCAATTTACTTTTATGTCTTTTCTTGCATTTCTCTGTTTTTTAAGCTTTGAGGTAAGCAAATACTCTTCTCAAGTTTTGTAATCCTAAGTTTTATCAATTAAAAGTGAAGTTTCATTATCATTTTTTTCATTACTGTTCCATGGTTTAAAGTTTAATCCCATTATGATGTTTTGTTATTTAAGCCTGTGATAAGCTTTTTTACTATTTTATCATTTAAACAAATAAGCTTCTTCATAGATTAGTCTGTTTTAGTCTTTTATATTCTCATTATCACTTTTCAACACGTAGCCATCTTCACTTTTGTTTTTCGTTTTTCATGTGAACGAAGATTAGACATTAGATAGGAGTATTAGATTTAAATTTCATTTTTTTTATTTCGAGTGTTTAACAGAATATAGAAGGGTAGTGCGGCAATGTTGAATCTTTGTCTTATTCACAATTTTGAATTTATTAAAAGAGATGAGAATATATAACTTTTTTTAGCGTATACGATTTGGTATATCGGTTTGATTTGGTTCGTGGCTTATGGATGCGGGGATATAGTTTATGGAGCGGGTCTCATCTCGTCATTTTTTGCACTCTTTAACATATTTGGTATCTCTATTCTCTTAGCTTCTTTATTTTTAGCATGATAGTTGTAATTGCCATGTTTATTTTTGCCATTATTTTTAAATATGCAAATTTGATTTAGTTGCTTAATTTGTCGCGTTTTTTTATTTCCGTTAACGTTTTCGCGCTTAAGTCGTAATTGCTTTAATTGTTGCTTGCCTTTGTTTGTTTTTTGCATCATAGAAATAGATTCCAAATCAAAATCTTAATCTATTCAAAATCCCGATCACAAATTTCAACACGAAGTTCAATTCACGCCTCGTTGGAACATTAACGACCCGGGAAACGACTAGAAGGGGTCACTTTCGAAATCGATACTTCCGGAATTATATTTTATTTGTGAATTGGTTTATTGCTTTGGTTAAAAGCGATTTGCTAATTTTTCTAGTATATATATATATATATATATATATATATATATATATATATATATATATATATATATATATATATATACTATTGACAAGATCAAATAGCTATAGACGTGTTAATTGATGTTGCTGGTTTTGTATACCTCATGGATTTTGTTATCTTAGACATGGAGGAAGATGAGTGCATGCCACTCATCTTTGGTACACCATTTCTAACCACGACAAAGACCGAAATTAAGTTATGTAAAGGAAGAATGACCATCGGGGCCGAAAACTATAAAATCAGATTTGTTAGGACCTTAGAACATCCTAGTAAGATTGAGGAAAGAATAAAAAAAGACCTACATCCCATAATCCCTGCAAATCACATGAATAGGAGAATTTTAGAATGGGAGGAAAGAATCAAAAATCTTCAAGAAAATGAAATGGGACTCAACAAATGGAGAAGTAAAGTTTTTGATGATAGACAACTTATTAGACATAACTTCTTTATTTATGTGTTTGGGAGTGAAGGTTGTGACGTGAATGAAGGAGGAGTCACGTAAGGAGTATGACTCCGAGTCTAGCTAGAAGACTCGTTAATAAAGAAAAGCGCTTATTGGGAGGCAACCCAATCTTTTATTTCTTTCATTTTAGGAGTGTCGTGTGTTTTTATTCTTTATTGTTTGTTCTTATATGTTTGATATATGTGATTGTGCTTTGGTTTGTATTTAACCTCGTCTTAATTGCAATCAAAGGTATTTTGCATAAAACAAGTGTAGGAGAAAATATCTGGTTTTTAAGAACCAATTTCAAACATATATAATAAATAATTTTAGATTAATACACACTTTTATGTTTTGTTTGTTTGTTTTGAGTCATATGTTTGTACTAACCATTTTTGTGGCATATGCAGTAAATTTTTCCAAGAAATCACTAATAGGATATTTGTGCAAAATTTTTTCAAAGAAAATGAAGCAACAATATTTACAGCAGCTGGAGACGACGTCAGGATTTATCATGACGACATCACCAACTGTAGCTACAAATTTTTTATGTTTCTTTCAAATTTTTGAATTTTTTTAATTTCCAGAATTTTTAATTTTCCAAACTCTTGCAGAAAGCCACGATTACATTAGTACATACATTCTATCTTTATTTCTTTCGTAGGATTTCAATTCACGATTAATAGGGTTGTATATCATTTCCCGTAGAATTTTACGCTTGATGTAGTTGCTTTTTGTCTTTGATTTGCAGAATAATAAGACCAAATAAGGCGAAGCTCAAATGTCATATCTTTAACATTGGGGAAGATAAAGTCAAATCAAGATAACCTTCATCAAGAACGTCAACATTGGGGAGATCAAAGAAGACCTTAACATTGGGGGAGATTGTTAGCCTTAATTATATTAAGTCAAACAAGAATGCTATCGGTCTTATTAAGTCAAATCAGGTCTTGTAATGTAATAGGCTAATCGGGTATTAACGGTCTTGGATTGTAACCCAAAGTTGTCCGTGTTTCGGGTTTAAAGCCCAATTTAAGCCAAACCCGACCCATTTAGAAAGCCCATGTGCCAACTAGAAAGGCTAAGGGTATAAAAGGAACCCTCTCCACACATGGAGAGGGTGTGGTCATTTGTGTATGTGCTTTCACATGTGTAAAAGATCCACCATCTCTGTTTCTTAATCTAATATTCTTCCATTTCTTATTCTATCTTTTCTTCTTTATTATTCGGCTTATTGAGCTTATTGGTGTGCTTATTATAGTTGTGTTTAGATTAAATTAGTGGGATAACAATATTAGATAAGGAGAGCCCAGAAGCTCTTAGGATTTTCACTTGGACAATTCTTGGATGAAGATTTAGCCGGTTTATCTTGTTTCTTCTCTGATATTGAGCAAAACCATTGGAATATTAGTGTCTCTCGCTTTTCTTATTTTCCCTTTATTCGTTTTTCGAGTACTCATTGAACACTGGGGACAATATTCAAAATAAGTGTAGGGGAGGAAATAAAAGCCTTAGAAACTATTCCTTTAATTGAATTTGCGTCTCCTCGATCATATAACAACCCCTAGACCCTTACTATGCACTCATTTATAGTGCAAGATACCCCTAGTACACCCATTTGAGCCTATCCTTTTCACGGTTCTCGTAATTTTCTAGTGGATTCCGAATTATTAATGAAGAGAATTGTTTATACCCTATCAAAATGTTACACCCAAATCGCCTTAGCCTTCCTTGCATGTACTCATTTTTGTACATTATTGTTATCACATTTGTTAAACCCTAGTTAATTATTTACTTGAGTAAATGGTTGCTAAGTCGAGTCATTATTAGTGTATATATTTTGGGATGATTAGGATTCATGGTAGTCTTTATTATACAGAGAAATGGGGAAGCAAAGTTAAGTCATTACCCCCATATTTGTCTAGTATTCTCCATGTTATGTTGATCCTTCTCAAATCGGGTCATTAGTTAGTTTATGTTATTGAGTATTAAAAACTCAAGTGTAGGGGTGCAATTATAAACCCCAAGTCGTGTATTATTTATGTTTCAGCAGGTTGCAGGGCAAATGTGTATTAAAAAAATCAAAAAAATATAAAAAAGAAAAAAAATATGTTAAATACGAGCTGTCATCTTGTTATCGTTTATGTTGAAGAAAGAGTCAAGAAAAGAAAAGAAAGAGATTGATGTAGAGTTTGTATATTATTGTCCTAGTTTCGTCGAGTCTTGGCTTATCAATGCCTTTTAAATGTATTCTTGAATATAATTAGCTTGCCACCGGTCAAAATTCCCCCAAATATCCCCAACTGTGTTCCCTTTACCCTACACCTATACATCACAACCCTTTAAAGACATATTTGATAGTAATTCCTAGGTGCTTATGCCAAAGCATTTGAGGTTTTTGATCCTTTATCAAGCTTATGGTAATTTATATACTATGACAGGTAGTGAGTGTTATTTTCCTGTTTCCTATATTGTTATAATTCATTATTACATCCGAGAGAATGAGAAAATCCAAACACTTATGTGAGGTACTAGTATATAATTTATGTGCTCTTAATTACGAGGTCTAATTGGTTATGCCATAGATTATCTTTATTGAGTAGGTTAAATGCCCCTAACTTTGCTATTTACTAGGTAGAAAAGCCTATTTGCTTGAGGACAAGCAAATCTCAAGTGTTGAAGTATTTGATGAGGTGTAAATTTATATATTTTTTCAGGGTCATTTAACCTTCATAATCATGCAAATATCTCCATTTATCATGCTTAATTATTTCTTTTTGTCATTTTAACATTTGGAAGGCATTTGGAGGAAATATACGCGACTTGGACTCAATTTGGGATGAAACAGGACAAGATTACAACTTTACATGAAGATAATCAAGATTTGGCATACAATGTGTGGAGACAGCGTTACAATTCCTTGTGACGACGTCAAAGTGATCAAGCGACGACGTCAAGACCTTTTGTGACGACGTCAAAATAGTCGACCTTGAGAAGCCCAAAGAATATTCTACGGGTTAACGACATCACAACTTACAAGCGACGACGTCACGATTTTTACTATATATATACAAACCCTAGTTTTTGTGTGTAAAACTTTGGAGGATTGAACCTATACTTTATAGCTGTGTTTTTAGACGATTTTTAGGGTTTTATAACCCTTGTGTAACCACCATAACTCCATGTTCAATTGAAGTGAAGTCCTTTATCCCTTTTAATCTTTTGACATGTCTATGTATTGTTTGATTAATTATTCTTCGCTTTCAATTAACATGCTTGGCTAAATATAATCCGTGTTTGCTTATGATTGCATGTAACCTAGTTGTTTATCTTTTCTTATTGAATCTTGTTAATGAAGTGCACGTTAAGCTTTAGAAAACTAGCTTCTTAATTGCATAACAAAGACGTACAGGGAAACACGGTTAGGTTAGATGATACTCATGCAATAGTCTTCATACTACCTTGCCATTTGGGTTTATTCCGAGTTAGGTGTTTAATTATTTAGATACTTACACATTCCATTACGAGGGTAACAGGTAATAAAATTAGAGAAAACAACTAGGGAGTAGTGCATGATTAGGTAAACACATTTGTTTAACCATACAAGTTTTCCATCACCTTTACTTTTCTACAATTAGTATGTGACAACCGTTAGTTGAGCATGTTAGTTTATACCTTTAAAAATGGCTAAGTGTCTATTTTGTATGTTTCTTGCGTGCTATGTGTTCTATATGTATGTTGAAGTGGTTTACATATGTGCATGATGTTATTTTTAGAGGTAAATCATTATCTTATTTTGTGTGCATATGAGTTTGGTGTTAAGTATTCCATTTGTTCACGTGTGGTGATAACGGAAATGAAAGACGTGTTGCATGCATTGCTACGTCAATTCTTGGTTTTTAAGAGTTAAGCGTTTATAAGAAGTGTAAGTTATTGAAAAGGAAACATATGAGTGAAATATGGAAGTTTGCAGTAAACTTTCCATAAATAGAAAGTGAAATTATGAAATGAAAGTTATTTTTAGAAAGTGTAGTAAGTAGCGTTTATGTAAAAAGGTTTACTCAAACTAGCTTAGTTTTTTTATAAAACTTAAGGTAATGTAAGTAATGATGTAATAAATAAATTTAAAAATATATAATAAATGTATGTATGTGTAGAAATCGGCCCAAGAAAAAAAAAGAGATTTTGGGCCATATCTTAGGAGTTGGGCTATGATTAGGATTTTAGTTAGTTAGATAAGNNNAGTTGCTACAAACCCTAAAGATGAAAAATATTATGGAGTAGCTAACCTAAAAATAAAGAAAAAAATGGCTTTATATAGCCTCTCTAGACCTAGTATAGACCGGCCTAGGGCCTTGGCCTTTGGGCTTTGATGGGCTTTTTCATTAATGGCCCGTTTACATAATATTACACGCTTAAACGAGCTAGACTTTTGTCTTGTATCTTCGAGTGACCGAAGCTTCTTTGTTCGGGTCCATTTATGTGATCCTAACATGCAACAACCGCACTTCTTTTGCTAGAGGAACTCATGACTTAACAAACACAAATGAACTTTTTAAACCTGCTCCTCGATTTGAATCTGCGTATGTGGTTGGTGTTGTTTGAAAAATATCAGATTTATTTAATTTATAATAGATGTCTTATGGAAAATGAAGAGTCAGTAAAAATGGTTTTATTTTTTTGGAATAAATTTGTTAATGGTCTAAAGTATAGACAAAATTTATTAATTATGTTCATATCATGCTCAACAAAATTTAATCAGCCAATATTTACTTGATAGATTATGGTAACAAAAAATGAGTTTTCATAAAACTATAGTAAAACGAATAACAATGATTGATAATGCTTTCAAAATAATATAACATTTATTTGTAATTAAAATGTTATAAAAAAGATTTCCTCATGTATAGATCAAAAAATGTTTCAAAACTTTATTACCTAAAACGTTTAAAAACATGTTATATGACACAAAAGGTAACATGGAATGTTTGTATTTCAAAGTAGCATTTCTTAATGCTTTCAAGCAACAAATAAACAAGAATGCAGCCACTCTTTAATAAAGCTAAACGTTTAAAGGACACAACTATGACAAAAATGATGGTCATTTAAGCATGATATAAAACATGACAAAACAACATGTATAAAAAAACAATATAAATTTTCTTCAAAACCATCAAACCAAAATACCAAAGATTACTAAATAAATTGTCTTCAAAACCATCAAACCACAAAACCTGATTTAAACCCAATCAGGACATAAACGCAAACAAATTGTCTTATTGGCAATTAACCAAAAAGGTAAAAACCAAAAACTTATTCAAGCAAAACACCAAGATGAAAATCAATCTGTAATATTGAAACAATCATGCGTCTTTTTCAGTCTTCACTTCATAGCCTTTTTCTTCCCGTTCGAAGACTCATTGCCAATGTCATTTTCAGCAGGATATTTATTCTTCCCCTGTGAAGACTTTTCTTTACGCACATCATCCATAGCATTGTTTTTCTTAGTACCCACAGGTGTCGTGTTCTCGTCGGTCTGTGATTCTAAATCCTACACCAACAAATACATATTACTTTTAAACTTACTTATATTTATGATCTTGTATGTATTAGGAAAAAGCAGGATATGAACATGACAGGGATAGGAACCACCGAAGGTACTAAAGAAACAAGAACAACAACTACTAATTCGTCAGCTAATATATTTCTGAAAAGTCAAAAACTAAGTGATAGGGGCTTTGTGAAATCTTTTAAGATGTTAATAGGTAAAAGAATTGGAGTTGGTTGAATATATTTCTCGAAATAACTTAATCCTTTTTTGCTAAGACCCACATAGAAATATGTCACTGATGAGTAAAGCCAAAGCAACAATACTAATTATATCATTCGTGGGTGCGGCTAACTCCCCATGAGGTAATTGTATGATTTTCCAAGGTAAAAGGGCGCTTGACCAATTAGAAACAAACCAACATAGTGATGTTAGGAAGTGCGGAACTTTTGCTTTAGTATCTTTCTGCTGGTAAAATATCAAACACGTTTTAGTTACTTGGGAAAAGTTGTATGCTCAAATCTAAAATTTCAATTCAAAAACATATCACGTATAATTGTCTACCTTGCTTGGTGTAGCAGCAAAACAGATAGAATCAAGTATTTTAGGTTCAACAGACAAACGCAACATGGTGAACACTGGCAATAGTTTTTTGACGTTGTATTCGTCAATTGAAACTTTAAAAGCATACTTTTTTACCAATCAAAGCAGTAATTTCACTGGGAAGCTGGTCATTTTGTTCAACCTACATAACATAATGATTATTTACATGTTAAGAATTTTGATTAATGAAATACTGAAATAAATTCAGTCATGTAAATTGATTATTATTAAAGTCTAAACTTTCATGCATACCTTGCCATACTTATCACATAATTGATATGCCGACCTGCCAACAACAGCTTGAACCTCATCATTCCAAAGAGTTAACGACATTGTACCGGTTTCGTCCTGAACAAGTACTTAAAGTCGGAACGTAACAAAAAAATAACACATGAATGTTGTTTTCTTAAACAATGAATAGTGTGTGTTACATGTAGTATGCTTATAATCAAAGCTTACATGGTTTTGATGCTTGGAACAACATTGCACTTTGTGCACCACCAATCATCTTTACCAGAAGCACTTTTCTTAGGCATGTCCGCTTTGAGATCAATCATGTCTTTTTCACGAATAACCTTCTTTTTGCACGACCTACAGCTTATATACCATTAACCTTCTTCCTCATGAATAGCAATTATTATTCCCACAATAATAGAAGTAACGCCCTATATCAAAATAAAAACATTTAATATTCGCTCTTTGTATAGTAATGTTAGCGGTATAATGTACTCAAGATGTAATTCTTGTATTATGAACATGTAACAAAAGTATATGCGCGACATCCAACAATTCAGCGATATTCCTTGGAGGAATCTTATCGACAAAACTTTCCTTGGTAGAGTTTCTAGAGGTCGTAGATATACGTGTTACCGTATTTTTAGAGTTTTCCACATCTTCTCTAGCAAACAACCTACACATAAAATGAACTAAAGTTATTGTACATTAAATTAAAAGATATATCGTAATTAGTTAAGAGTGTAAAACCATTGTTATTCAAGTACCTTATACTATATTCTTTCACATATTGGAATTCCTCCTTTACAATTGGTTGTGTGCCATCGAAAAGGAACAGCTTAGTTGCATGATATCCATTTTGAACACACATGTTGCCTAATTAAACCAAGTTGTAATAAGATGGAATAAGTACACTATCTTGAAACTTTTTCTTATAAAAGTAATATGATACAAAACATAATTATAAAGTAACTCAAATGGATGAATAATTGTTTTAAATGTTACCATCCTAGATTTTCATCATTGCTAGTTGAAGCACTACAATGATCTTTCATGATCCGAGCACGTATTCAAGAAGTCATTAAACTGTTGTGTAAAACCGCCCCACAATGTGCATTTGAGTTCGTTGCCCCTACAAATGTAAAACACATAAAATATAAATAGTAGTATAACATGTTTAAATTTATTATAAAAATCAAATACATTGCATATAGTTAGAATACGCACTCATGATCAACCAATGTCAGTGACTTCTTTTTACTGGATTTCCTATTTTTGTCATAGTTGTCGAGATCTTCATACCCAACTACATGTCCAATCACATCTGTACAGGATATATAAAAGTGATGTTATTGATAGACATACCATTATTGCAAAATATACCTCAAACATTTTTAAATAAAGTTGTAAAAGTACATACCAAATTGGCCATCCTTTTCTTGCTGCTGAGAGGTTATCGATCTGTACCCTCTAAAGTCAAAACCATACAAAGATCCATTAAAATCAGTACATGGTTCCACTTTTGTATTAGACAAAAAACTTAGACGAAGAGCCTTGTTAACCATGTGATACTTGGGTTAGATCTCCCCAAGACTTGTCTTGTATTGCTCTAGTATAATAGCACTTCCTTCCTCTAACCAATCCTTAAACTGGTTAACCAAGGCCATCCTCATGGTTGCCTGCATCTTGGTGTTCGGGCAAAATAATCATCCGTTAATAACATGCAATAACACATTCAAAAGATAATAACTTTAAAATAACCAAATTAAATGAAATCAAGATGGTTACTTACATGTTCATCCATTACAATCAAATCCAGATTTTTGATGTGTTGTTTTCCATAAACTTGTTGCATCCAAGTACGAAGGATTTGGACTCGCAGCGTGATGTTGTCTTTGACAGCACTCAAATCATTGATGTAACCTGTAACGAATGTAGCCATCTGTTATTATCAACGTTTTTTTATTTAAAGAATTGCATTGTATAAATTACGACATACATGTCTACCATTTATAGGTTCATAGGTTGCTCAAAATAATGAAAACACATTAAATGTCCACTTTTACAAATTTGAATCATTTCCATGGTTAAAATCAATCATATCACATTATTATATCAAAAAATACTCACTAAATAAGGCAATTGTTGAGTGTATCAAATCATATCACGGTATCATATATTTTTTAATTTACAATCACAGTTTTTATTTTATTTTTTGGTTTACAACAACAATATCATTGTATTAAGTTAACTTGACATACTTTAAATCTACAATCCAAATTATTTTTTTATAATATGCAATATATGTTTCTTGAAATCCTAAAAATAATAAAATCATATAAATCATGAATATAACAAACTCATAAAAACATTAATAAAAATCATACCTTAAATACATAATTAACCAAATAAATTCTTCCTCATTGATCCAGGAAGTACTACAGCTCGAATTAGCATATTGGGGAGGCATTATTTTTGGATACACGCGTGAGTATTGAAACTGTAATTATGTTAATGAGGAAGCTTGAAATTAGGGTTTTCCTTTGACCATGCTTGATTAATGCAAGCTTATCTAAATGACCTAATGCAGAGTTACATTTTGAATGGATATTTTACTTTGAATGGGTCTTTTCGAGCCTGTGTTTGAGAAGTACATTGGAAGAGATTTAATGAGACTTTTCAAAACTTCCTTTATGAGGTTACATTTAGCAAATATACATAAAAATCATCATTAATGTGTCGTGTAAGGGTTTGTAATGCATAAGAGTATTGTACATGCAAGCTAAACATGATAATCCACGTTATTACATTGATTGAGTTTTTAATGTCAAGAGCTTAAAAGGTTTGTACAAAAACTTATTTTATTAAGTAGTATAGATATAGATATAGATAGATGTCACCGGCCACGAGGTTGCGTCGTATTATATCAAACTAGCTTGTTCGACCTACTCTTAACGATACAGGTGCATAAAAAAAGTTACAAATCTCTCAATGATTTATAACTCTCACTCATTGCTTTTGTTATATCAAGATTAATTCAAAAGAAATGGAATAAATTAAAGTGAAAAGAATTACACTACATAATGGTTAATATGTTTAAACATGTCACATAATGGTAATTTTTTAAACAATTAGTTGGTTAAAAACTTCTACTAATTCAATACTCTTACATTATACACTATACTTCGCTTTTGGTATTCCACGTTTCCTTTTTTGTTGAAAGTTTGAATTTCAAATGAATTTAGTCCATTTCTTTTATTAAACACTTGCAGGGTACCTGCGTGATGCGATGACGGGTATCTTTTAATAAGTATTTAGGTAATTACACATTTTTTTGAAATAATCTTACGGATGATGATAATTTCACGTCGTACCAATTATAAACATGACAAATTGTGTGATATAAAATAGTGTAGCGCTAGCATGGTGTGGCAGCAATATAAACAAGAACAATACCCGTGTGTTACACAGGTAGACGGTTATTTATAAGTTAAGAATTGTTATAACATAGAAAATTAAAAAAAATCCTTAATAAGCTGAGATGACACATTAGATTGATAAGCATGGTTCATACCGCTGAATTCTTATCAATGTGTTGGCTACTGTAGTACAAATTATTAAAAGTCGGTATAAATCATAAAATATGTTGGTTGCTTGATATTAGCTCTTTTGTGATTTTTGAGTTTAGTGATATAATGTCAAATTGGTTCAGTCTCTTTTGATACTATAAATAACTCCCCCAAGTTGTACTTGTGTATAAACAAAATCAAACATGCTAAAAATCAGAAACTAAATCCTACAAAAGAAAACAAAAACCTCAAATCAAAAACCTGGTTATAGCTCTCCGACAGCACCGCCAAAAACTTGATGCTTATTTTCTTTTAATAGATCAGGTTTTAAATTTATAAACTGTGAACCACCTAAGATCTATATACAAACTAACAAGCAGTTTACCCGGTTGTGTGCAATGTACTTTGGATAAGTCTGAGATCGGCCCTAAGAGCTATGTGTTGGGGCTTCTAATTTGAGGCTGTCTACTTCTAATCTAGAAAGCAATTTATCACGTTTGAATTGAGAATATAAGAACTTTAAACGAAATGGTTGACCAACGGGCATTTGGTCGAATGGTATGGAGGTTTTACCCTCCTAGGCAAGGTCTCATGTTCGAGTCTTGTCTAGGGCGATAGGGGTTTCCTCCCGCGTGTGTAAAGGGAAGGGTGCCATTGCCTTCTGGGCTGGACCCAACCTGGTTGTGTGGGTTCGCTACGCCTTCTGGGCTAGGGGCCATGTAGCCACAAATTGCCGTTCCAAAAAAAAATGAAATGGTTAAATTATAATTTAGGGGAAGACAGACCGTGCTATACTAGTTACATTTTAATTAACAATGTGATTCAAGCATCTATTCTAGTTGGAATTACCAGGACCGAATGGTCATCGAATCCTAACCTATAACTGATTGGTCTCGGTTCAATTGGTCATAGTTACTAAGATTTTGATCATGTTTGTCACAGTGACCTAGCATCATAGTATTTGGCTTAAAACACCTATTAGTGATCTCTAACAAGTATGACAACCAAACAGATATAAAAAAAGATCAAATTTTAAGCAAGTATATTGAATCACAATAATAATCAATTTGTAACAAGATAACACATGGAATGATCAGTCAAACATCATATTCTTACAATTAGAACCACGATCAGTAATGAAGAATAAAATAATTGATAATCAAATCAAAAAGGTCTTGTGCTAGCCTGTTCCTCCTTCGTTCGTCACACAATAGCAAACAAAAAGGAAATCCAAATAGCAGAATTAGGGCATGTGTTTATACTATTCATCTCAACTACGGTGTAGCTATAACAACCCAAGAATTTTCATCAACCTATTTTACTATGATCATAATTGTATGGGGAAATTTTTCGCTTTATTACATTGCATTGTCAATATCTCATTAAGCAAGGTAACTTGCATAACTAAAGTAGACAAGCTCACAGAACCTATCTATGGCCATCCTGTCTTCATATATGTCAAGCAAACATCACAATATGTCAAGTCAATAGAATCATATCTTTATTACAAAGTACATTATTCCTATAATGTACTATTCACAATGTTATATCAAAACGGGCTTTAAACCGTTATCGTATACCTCTAAACCCTA
>BQNB010015506.1:0-73142 GCA_026074375.1 Tanacetum coccineum
AGTGGATCTTGGATCTTGAAGATGAAGAGGATGAGGACCTCATGGATCTAGGGTTTTGTGTGTTTTTGTGAGGTTGAATTGTATCCTGTTTTGTGTTGTAGCTGATTGGTCATATCAGGTAAATGGTTCTTTAATGTGTGACATTTGTTCACACTATTTAGCCGATTGAAGTTGGATATTAGTCTGAGTGTTTGATGGCTGATGCGAAATTTATTGTTTCTGTGAAAACAAATAAAAAATTATGAGATGCTGTTATACAATTAAAACGATATATTGCATTAGTAACACACTTACGTTGTTGGCAACATGTGTGTTATCTATTACTACGCATATTTCTGGATTTGGTACCTGTATCAACATATATAGCAAATTCAAACAAACGCATGCCGTAAGAGTGTAAAGAAGATCCCATACCTGATTTGCAGCCTTGATGACGTTCAATGTGTTTGGCTTGAAATGAATAAGTCACTACCTTGTAGAAGGATAAGGAAAGTATGTAAACGAAGGACCTTTACCTGTCTTCGAATTCGCTGCCATGTGAAACTCATACATAGATTACTGAAATGTTTTCAGCGTAGACATACTCCACCCCTTGTTTAGCGAGCTAATATTATTCAATCTATGTATTTGCAGATTTTGAAAACTTTTCGATAAACAATGGCTGACCAGTTAGTGCAAGTGCAGGTCGGGTCAAATTTGTCACCTGTGGTTCAAGTGTAGGTAAACTGTGACGCCTTTTTTTCGGCAAGAAAAGTATCATTATTTATAAAACAGTCTTGTAGCTAATTGTGCGCGTGCAAACTTTGGGATCTTTTTTTCAAATATTATCAAAATCAAGGATTAACATAATAAATTGTCTGATATTGACCCTCTCTCTGCACATTACCATTCTTTTTCAATTATTATAGCAACAAAACCATCATTTATTTAGTATGTTTTCATTGGACAAATGATCAACTTATCGCACTTTGCTGAACATTGTCATATAACAATTATACATTCCAGAAAACGTTGTTCAGTTATATTTTGACAGTCACATGACTCATGTTATTTTTAGTAGATAAAATGTGCATTTTTTCACCTTTAATGACAACGAATGAATAATTAAGATGTGGAGAATCTTACAATTACGAACTGTCAAGATGGTGGAAACATCAACCTCAGTCAGCCGCGAGCTCAACATCATCATATTAAATCACTGAAAATATAACATAAGACGGTTACAAATATAGGCGAACAGAAAGTATGTGTGAATATCTTAATAAAAAATCAGCCGAACTCTTTCTTGGGTAAAAAAAAAGTGGCTTATTTAGTGAAAAAACTTATAAGGTAACCGAAACGCCCCATTAATATAAAAAAATTAGCTGCTATATACCTTGCTGACAGCATCCGAAACTTTTATGATGTATAAACTTTTGAATAATTCCAAAATTTGTATTAATAAATCGTTCTCAAGCTTAAAAGGAAGAAACTTACGCAACAATGACAACGGCATCTCCAGAATTTTTTTGGCGATAAGCAAAAGCGTCCCCTGCTAAACAACTTGAGGCCGTGATTTATGCTCAAGCTATTGCACCTTCCTCTTTGATTTATCAAGATGCCTTTCAACCTCCTCCAATGTCTTTTCAAGGTCATTTTGAGCTTTTTTGCATAATTTTCTAATTGCAAGTAAGTAGTGGTCCTTGTGTGCTTTTCAAACATTTAGTATAGACACCCCTAAAAACAAATTCCTAATACAACCATTCATTCCATAGCTCCACAGCCCTCCTGTAACCTTAAAACCCCAAACTTAATCGACATCCACATTGAAATCATAAGGGAAACCCTAAAAATCAAACCTTTAAACCATTTAAACAACAAACACATAGCCGCACCATCTTAACGGAAAAAGTAACCCAAAAAAATCAGCATTAAAATCCTAAGAATCAAACATTTAAACCATCAAAAGAACATCCACACACCATACCTACGTTATACAATCATGTTAATTATGTTAAAAGAAGATGAAAAAAATATGAATTTTAATTTTTATTAATAGCAAAAGAACTTACTTCTTAAAGTTAAACTTGAAGTTCCTGCTATGAATAAATTCTTATGAAGATGTGATGAAATTGGGGGTCTTGCTCTTGATGAACCATTGTGTCATAGATTTAGGGCGTGGATGATGAAGATTGTTCCCAAAGCTTTGTTATCAAAACTAAAATGAATGGAGGTCTTTCTAGATGAGGTCTTTCTAGATGGCAATGGAATGCTCAGTCGGGCCTCAACCCAGCCAGAAGCCCAAAAATTTGCCTGGAGCCCACACATAATATGACATCGTCATCATGCTTATATAATAATTTATTTCTTGTTGAAAATAAAGATAGTAAACAGAGACTCACGAGAGTGCTTAAAAAACCCCCTCTTTCTACTAGAATGAGGCTATAAGCATAAACTCAGGTGGTGTTTGCTTTTTCATAACTGCTTCTTAACAGCATATTAATCTGACTCATTCAGACGCGGTTAGACATTTGGGTCATTAAGCCTGTTTGTTTTTTTCAAGTCATTCAGAGGCAGTAAGAGGCAAGCAGTATTAAGAGCGTTTGTTTTTTTCTGATCATTAAGAGACAGTAAGAGACATAAACCTCTTACTGAACTAGATGTGGAGGGGGTGTCTTAACACCTTTTAATGTATAACACCCCGTGTTTTAGGGTCATTTACGACGTCAACATATTCACTATTTATTTTTAGTATTGTACGCGTTTGCTTTTAAATCGTAATCGTTAAGTTAAATCGCGTAAGCTAAAAATTATCATTCAATGTAAACGGGCATCAAACAATTAAATGTTTACATCAAGAAATTGTTAGATAATTATTTAGAGGATAATTATTAACTTTGTTCATTTTGTTTTTATTGGTTACGTAAATTGGTTATGTTTCGCGATAAAGTACGTTTAGGCATTCCCGGAACCACCAAAATTTATCTACGCTTCAACAAATACCCATTTTTATACCCAACACTCAAAGTTTTTTTTATAAAACTTCAAGTATTTATCACCTTAGCCGAATTATTCATGAAATAAATAAACCAAACCATACAATGTACAAGTATTACATCTACACTTAACCTTTATACACTATAGCTTCAAGTAATGCATGAAATGAACTTAAAATATCAAAGATATTTTTCCTAGCCATTTCCATCCCCTTATTTTGTGTATAAGGCAGCTTAGGGAGACAATAAGCACACAAAAACCTTATTAACTCATTTGTACATCACTAGCTCATTAAGGAACTAAGACTATAACAAATTTTGACCAAGACTACCCCTTAAAACCCTCCCCATGTCCCATGACCGGCTACCCTTCTTTTTGACTAGTCTTGGCTTCAAAATATCTATGTCTTGCTATCTAGATGATATATAAGAGAGTATACCCCCTCTTTTTAACTAGTCTTGGCTTCAAAATATCTATGTCTTGCTATCTAGATGATATATAAGAGAGTGTACTGGTAGAACAAACACACACTTGCATTTTCCTTAATAAAAACTTCACATTATCTCTCTTGGCTCTCCTCCAACCCACGGCCAACACCCAACACCCTTAAATAATCCATACCTTTTATTTTATTAAGTATACAAGTGTTCCTACATAATATCTAAGATATCCCAAAGTGTTTAGAAGGGTTAGTTTGGAGTTTACAAGGGTTAATCAAGCAAGAAGCAAGATTAGGGTTTCATTTGGTTTTAGGATTTTTCAAGTGTTGTAAGCTAGGGTTTGGTTTCTAAACAAGGGTTTAGATCACATTGTTCATCACCACACTCTATATCAAGGTTATCTAAGAACCCTACATCTTTTACTTTCATGATTTTATGTGTTTATAACTTTTATATAGTAATCACCATCTAGGAAACATATCTACATGAAATATGGATTTTTACACTTGTTTATGATTTGGTAAACTTTTATATATGTTGTATGAATGTTCATATCATGTTATAATGGGAATATAAGTATTGTACATGTGTGGATTATGTATAAAAAGTATATATAATCAAGTTAACTAAAAAGTGTACTTATGAAAGTTCATGAAAATATAAGTATGTACACATTTGGATCTTGTGATTTTTGGACAATATATGGACTAATCATGGACTAGAGACCCTAAGGATGTAATACATGTGATAATGAGTGTTGTAATGGACTTGTAACAAGGTGATTAAGCTTAAAAGCTATAAAATCAAGTTTAAACATGTTTTTATCAAAAACTTCCAAACTTTCTGTTTTAATTCGAAAATAAATGTATTTATTTTATATTTTTATAAAATACTACATCTCATAAGGATTCCGGATATGTAAGGAACTCGAAAAACGGATTAATAACGAAGAAGATACGTAGTTTACAAGTTATACGTTAATAAACGGGTTTATAAAAGAAATTTTA
Organism: Tanacetum coccineum; assembly: GCA_026074375.1. NCBI lineage: Eukaryota > Viridiplantae > Streptophyta > Magnoliopsida > Asterales > Asteraceae > Tanacetum > Tanacetum coccineum. The sequence goes on from BQNB010015506.1 coordinate 4,424, forward strand.
TAAAAACAAGTTACAAAATACTTCTGATATATAAAGTGGGTTATTTTTATCAGATAGTACACATTTTTAGGATTCCAAAACATTAAGAATCGTAATTTTTCAATCAATAACGAAGGAGTTATGAATTTCGCAAGTTTACGGTAATTAAAGTTTATAAAAATAATTTTATAAACTATGAACAGTAAAAATCACTATTCATAACAGATACATATTTTTGAAAAATGTTATATTTTGATAGAATTTGTAATTACGAAGACGTGCTCGAAAGAATCGCTAAAATCGGATCTAAAACGAATAAGATACGACATTTACGGGTTTTACGTTAATTAAAGTTATAAAAATAAGTTTATAACTGTCATGAACAGTAAAATTACTGTTCATCAGTAGGGCTAAAAATATGAAAATGTAATATTTTGATAACTCGTCTTAATACGAAAGCGTGGACATAAGAAACGTAAGAAACGGGCTTAAAACGATAAAGTTACGTCGTTTTTACTAATGAAATATTTATAAACGTTTTAACTTTATAAATACGATTTCACAAACGCAATTAGATGGAGATATAGCTATATAAAATTATATATGGTAGTAGTTATTCAAAATGCTTAGTACTTATACGACCTATATTGGATTAGGTTGCATTCGGTCATTATCGTGACGTATTTTCTGTGATATATTTGTTATCATTCACTCAAGGTGAGTTCATAGCCCCACGTTTTAGACTTTAATGATTTACATGTTTTGGGGTGAGAAACATATGAATGTTTTAAAATTGGACGCAGGTGGACATTTTACATTACGATTACGTGTTTGCCTAAGTAGCGATAACCCATCTGAGCCCATTATCATGAACTGTCAATTACTGTTGTGAGCGCGAATGTTATAAATAGATCTATTTGGGATTGACATCCCCATTCGGGTGAGTCATGCTCACTGTGCCGGTTTGCCGGACAACAAACGTATACCATGTCGGACATAGAATGTTGCGGGTTAGAACATCTTCACGGGAAATGTTGGCAATTTATATTGCATTTCATACATGTCGAGCTTCAGTGTCATGAGCTTAGGAAAACATAATTACATTTTATGATGTTTGCATCTATTGCATTATCATGGGGAAATCTTGTGGTCCTACATTATACATTTTATAAACCTATGAATTCACTCAACAATATGTTGACGTTTTAAGCAATGTTTTTCCGGGGATCAATAAGGCACGAGGTGCAAGGGATACATTGGTGGTTTTGATTTGGATGTCATGCATTAAAGATTTTGTCGCATTACATTTTGTATATCTGTCAGGGGCTAGGAATCTTTGTATTTTGAACAAGTGAACAAGTGAAGCTTCGGGCTTTTGTAACAAACAATTTGTTAAATACAATGTATCAGTTTTAAACGGCTTTTAATGGTCGTTCTTATATATATTGTGTTATTGATCTATGAAGTACCACCCCCAACCCATATTCCGCTGCGACCCAATTTAGGGGTGTTACATGGTGCAAAATAAAAATATAAAAAAAATGGAGCTAGTAGCCCATTATTGCACCAAGACATCTCAGTAATGAAAAATAGAGCTAGTAGTCTATTATTACGCCAAGTCATACCGATACTTATGAATAATGGAGCTAGTAGCCCACTATTGAAGAACATATTTTCAGACTTAGACTCTTGGACTCATGGATGGACAGTGGCTAGTCATGACAACCTTAGATTACTTTAGACTATTTGTTTTGTGTTTTTATATTAACAACCATTAAATGTTTATCCCATGTCTATCCTAACCCTTTATCACCCTTCAAAAACCATATTACCCTTGTTTCCTTTAAGAATTATTTAGACCCTAATTCTAACTGGTGCAGATTTGTGTACTTTCCAAGCTTATGATATAATACATGCTATGACTGAGCAATTGAGCGATCACCCCGAAAATGAAAAACTTAGACTAGTGGAGAGCTGAGTGACTTTTATCCCCTTTTCGTGAGCAAGAGTTTTCTAAATTCATTTCATGAAGTTATTCTCGAGAAATCTTTTTATGAAATATTCTAACAGGTTTTACTTGAGGGCAAGCAGAAGTCAAGTGGGGGGATATTTGATAACATCAAATATTTAATACTTTTTTGTGGCAAAATACTCCTATATTACTTGCAAATGTTTCACTAACACTCGAAAACATGATATTTTCTATCATTTTGTAGTTTTCAGGTGAAATACAGGAAAGTGACAAGAAACAAAGGAAAAAGGACTCAATGTGTAAATATTTGAAGAATGTTACGGCATAACACCAAATATGGTTATGCCGTAACATAAATTAAGCAAGTACGAAGATCAAGGACAACGTTATAGCGTAACACCATATCTAGTTACGCCATAACCATATATTTAGAAGGAAATCTTGTCAAAGTTAGAGTTACGGCGTAACACCTTATCTAGTTACGCCGTAACAATGAAGATCCACAAATATGGAAGGAAGATCACGTACTTATGGACAATATTTGAAGGTTACGGCGTAACACCATATCTGGTTACGCCGTAACAACTGCTTAAATATGGAATGTCGTGTAAGAAGGTTACGGCGTAACACATTTATAAGTTACGCCGTAACAGGTTTGATACCTATATATAGAGGCCTCGTTCAAGCTATTCCGACATCACTTCCTCCACAGCCAATTAGAGAGGCGACAAAGGCTTCCAACCTTCTACCTACTTCATCACCACATTTGCATCTACCCTCTGCTGACCATGAAGCGGACAGGCCCGAGGTTTGTTTACCACCTCGAAAGAGGTTATGTATTGCTCTTGGTCCTAGGTACGAGGACAGACTTTGGTTTTGTTGCCACCATGGATAGGGAGATTAGGCGTGATCTAGAGAGATATCGGTTATGGGATCACTGACACTTGGGATGAGATGCTGGTAGACATGCCAGGGGCACCAACGACTGATGACACAGAGTTGGGTCGACAAATAACAGAGTTTGCCGCTAGGGTTACGCAAGACACAAACGAGATCTATGTACGGTTGGGTGATGAGCAGACTGAGCGACAGCTGATGGCTGGTCGGCTCAACATGCTGTATAGGGATAGGTGTGCACATGCTCGTACAACTCTACTGATGGAGAGAGAGGCTAGGATGTCTTGAGAGGATTGGGGACGATCCATGGGACGCTAGTGATCTTGCACGTTCAGAGGTTATGTCACTGCGTACTACTGTATTGGGTCAGCAGGCAGTGATTACAGAGTTGCAGGCAGCGGACCGTAGGAGACAGGCACAGTTCATTAAGGCACTAAAGCTGTTGAAGGGACTATAGACCCAGATGATAGAGTTTTAGAGACAGCAGAGACCCGCTAAAGGTCCGGCACAGCCCAATGCACCAGAGGAGGCTGGTAGCAGTTCATAGATCATGTTATGGCTAGTTATTTTGTATAGCCTACTAAGTATTACGGGTAACTCCTGGCTAGTATAGCTTTAGGTTGTATATTTTATCTTGTAACCTAATCGTTGTGATCATTTTGTATCTAAACCAATCATGTATGTTTTCCAATTATATATGGAATGGTGGTATTATGTCATGTCTGTAATCGAATTTATTATGAACGAATGTCGATTTAGTTACATCATTGTTAACTTCAATTCAGTTGTATATTTCACTGTGTGTTGTGATCTCTCTTTAATTATTGTGTATCAGTCACGTCATGGGTTATCATTTTGTGAAATCTAACAGGTATTATATTTTCTTGTGATTGAAGAAAATGGCACCAAAAAGAGCCACCAGATCAACACCAGCTGTAACAGCCGCCACCACATCTGTCACTAATGCCCAGCTTCAGGCAATGATTGACCAAGGCGTTACTGCCGCTTTGGCAGCACGTGATGCTAATAGAAGAACTAATGGCGATGACAGCCATGTTTCGGGAACAAGTGTTAGAAGGACGGAACGAGTTGCTAGAGAGTGCACTTACCCAGACTTTATGAAGTGCTAACCTCTGAATTTCAAAGGCACGGAAGGAGTTGTCGAATTGATACAATGGTTTAAGAAAATAGAAACTATGTTCAGTATAAGCAACTGCTCGGTGAAGAACCAAATCAAGTTTTTCACTTGTACTCTTCTCGCAGGTGCGCTAACATGGTGGAACTCCCATGTTAGGACTATTGGTCATGATGTTGCGTATGTAATGACTTGGACAGACCTGAAAAAGAAAATGACTGACAAGTACTGCCCGAGGGTCAAGATTAAGAAACTGGGGACTGAGTTGTGGAATTTAAAAGTGGAAGGTACCGACGTGATAAGGTACAACCAACATTTTTAGGAACTGGCATTGCTGTGCGTTAGAATGTTTCCTGAAGAGTCTGACAAGTTTGAGAGATATGTCGGTGGTTTGCCTGACATGATACACGGAAGTGTAGTAGCATTAAAGCCTAAGGCAATGCAAGAGACAATTAAAATAGCAACTGAGCTGATGGATAAGAAAATCCGCACATTTGCTGAACGTCAGATAGAGAACAAGAGAAAGCAAGATGATAACCACCAACAACCACAACAACAATAAAACAAGAGGCAGAACACTGGCCGAGCCTACACTACAGGATCTGGTGAGAAGAATCCATACGGGGGATCTAAACCCCTATGTGCTAAATGCAACTATCACCATGATGGTCCATGTGCTCCCAAATGTCACAAGTGCAACCGAGTTGGCCATCTGGCTCGTGACTGTAGGAGTACCGCCAATGCCAACACTGATAATAACCAAAGAGGCAATGTGGAAGGCCAGAAACCTACTTGCTATGAATGTGGAGCCTAGGGACACTTCAAGAGGGATTGTCCAAAGTTGAAAAACAACAACCGCAGTAACCAAGCTGGAAATGGCAATGCTCCAGCGAAAGTGTATGCGGTAGGTCGTGTAGGGACAAACCCCGACTCCAACGTCGTGACGGGTACGTTCCTTCTAAACAACCGCTATGCTTCTGTCTTATTTGATACTGGTGCCGATAGAAGCTTTGTGTCCACTGCATTTAGCTCCTAAATTGATATCACACCAACTGTATTAGATCACTATTATGACGTTGAACTAGCCGACGAGAGAATAATTGGGTTGAACACTATCCTTAAGGGTTGTACATTAAACTTCATGAACCACCTATTCAACATAGACTTAATGCCTGTAGAACTTGGTAGTATTGACGTCATTATCGGTATGGATTGGTTGGCAAAGTACCAAGCAGTCATCGTTTGTGCCGAGAAAATCGTTCGTATTCCTTGGGGAAATGAAACCTTGATTGTTCATGGTGACGGAAGTAACCAGGGAAACGAGACTCGTTTGAACAACATCTCGTGCACTAAAACACAGAAGTACATGCTAAAAGGATGTCCTATCTTTTTGGCACATGTTACTACAAAGGAGATTGAAGACAAGTCGGAGAAGAAGCGACTTGAGGATGTACCGATCGTTCGAAATTTTCCTGAAGTATTTCCTAAGGATTTGTCGGGTCTTCCATCGACTCGACAAATGGAATTTCAAATCGATTTGATACCTGGTGTTGCACTCGTAGCACGTGCACCTTATCGATTGGCGCCTTCCGAAATGAAGAGTTGTCGGAGCAACTGAAAGAAATTTATGACAAGGGCTTCATAAGACCCAGTTCCTCACCTTGGGGGGCTCCGGTCTTGTTTGTCAAGAAGAAGGATGGATCGTTTTGAATGTGCATCGACTACCGAGAGCTGAACAAGTTAACGATGAAGAATCGTTATCCCCTCCTAAGGATCGACGATTTATTTGACCAACTACAAGGATCCAATGTTTATTCAAATATAGACTTGCAATCAGGTTATCACCAGCTTCGGGTACGAGAAGAGGATATTCCGAAAACGGCATTCAAAACTCGATATGGTTATTATGAGTTCTAAGTTATGCCATTTGGCTTGACGAACGCACCAACGGTATTTATGGATCTCATGAACCGCGTGTGCAAGCCATTTTTGGATAAATTTGATATTCTAATATATTCGAAGAACATGCAAGAGCATGAAGAGCACCTTAAGTTAATCTTAGAGTTGCTTAAGAAAGCAGAGTTGTATGCCAAATTTTCCATGTGTGAATTTTAGATCCCGAAGGTACAGTTCCTTAGTCACGTGATTGACAGCCAGGGTATTCACGTGGACCCTGCCAAGATCAAATCATTAAATATTGGGCATCTCCTAAGTCACCAATGAGGATCGTCAATTTTTTAGGTCTTGTGGTTTTATTATCAAAGATTCATCGAATGATTTTTGAAGATTGCCAAACCAATGACCAAGCTCACTCAAAAGAAAGTCAAGTTTGAGTGGGGTGACAAACAAGAAACATCGTTCCAATTGTTGAAGCAGAAGTTGTATAGTGCACCAATTCTGGCTTTACCTGAAGGAAGCGAAGATTTTATCGTATACTGCGATGCTTCGATCAAAGGTTTGGCTATGTTGATGCAAAGAGAGAAGGTGATTGCTTATGCATTACGCCAACTGAAAATTCATGAGAAGAACTATACAACTCATGATTTGGAACTTGGAGCGGTAGTGTTTTCTCTAAAACTTGGAGACACTATTTGTACGGAAAACCAAGTGTACGGTGTTCACGGATCACAAGAGTCTACAACACATTCTTAATCAAAGGAGTGAATATGAGGCAGCGTTGTGGGTTAGATTTCTTATAGTGATTACCAATTTTGTGTAATTCTTTATCACCCAGGGGGAAGCAAATGTTTTCGCTGACGCCTTTTGAGCAGAAGAGGAAACGAGAGACACCATTAAGGGTTCTGAGCCTTTAGTCATGGATATAGGTTTGAATCTTCCCAAACCAATAATTTTGGATGCTCAACTGAAGCACGGAAAAACCAAAGAACATCAAGAACGAAGATGTTGGAGGTATGTTGGTTGAAAATTCTAAAGATTCATAGAAGCTTAGGACAGAAAAGTTGGAACCCCGCACGGATGGAACTCTATGTCTAAACGGCAGGAGTTGGTTACCATGCTATGGTGATTTGAGGACTGTGATCATACACGGAGTCCCCACAAAGTCAAAGTATTCTATCCTTCGGGTTCTAAAAAAGATTGTACCAAGACATGTGAAAAGCTATATCGGGGGCCCCAATATGAAAGGCAAACATCGCCCCTATGTTAGCAATTGTTTGGACTTGTCAAAGGTCAAGGCAGAGAAATCAAAGGCCATCAGGATTATTGGACAACCGTAATTTTTTTACCCCTTAATGGAATGTGGGACACATCATATGGATTTTGTCACTAAGCTTCCTAAGTCGTCACAAGGTAACGACACCATTTGGGTGATTGTCGACCGACTCACTAAGTTCGCAATCTTTGTACCGATGAGAGAGACTGATTCGATGGATAAATTTGCAAGAATATAAAACATTTAACTTGCTAGACTGATCCGATATAAATAAATAGGACTGCCCCATGTATAGAAATAAACCAGACTTACCATTTACAAATTGCATGTATTACACTTCTAAAGTTATCTACACTTTCACATTTACATACAAACTTATAACTTTCATAAAATGAAAGTAATACTTCCACATTTTGGCCAAGTAAATATCTAGTAACACAACCCTTGAATTCATGGGATCATGTCCACATTAGGAAGCATAGAAATATAAAACCATACCTAAGGTCTTGTACAAGTATGGACTCATAAGACTTAGTACATGACTAGTGGTTTTGACCACTAGTCACCCCTATTCTACCCATGTGCGTCCCCCCCCCCCCTTTTGTGACTTATAGCTTTGTTTTTCCATTTGGCTAGTACTTGAGAACCATATAAGTCTTGCATTTGAAAGATAAACACTTAAGTCATAACACTTAGAAAAAATTCATCATTTTTTCTCTCCCTTTTTCCTTACTAGGCCACAACAAACACCCAACCCACATAAGAAATTCATACAACTTATTTTACCACTTATACAAGTAACTAAGATCATATCTAAGGTGATACAAGAAGGTTTGGAAGCTTGGTTGGTTGATTAAGAAGGTTAATCAAAGGAAAAGAGAAATTAGGGTTTCACTTGGAATTAGGGTTTTCAAGTCTTGCAAGTTAGGGTTTGGTTGCTAAATAAGGATTTAGCTCTAGTTTTTCATCATCACACATCTCTCTAAGGTTACCTAAAACTCTTTATGTCTTTACATTTATAATTTTATGTGTATATCAGTTCTTTATAGCAAAAATCACCATTTAGGACTTTTAAACATGTAAAAAGAGTTTTTACTTGTGATCATCATTTGGTACACTTTTTCATATGTTATGTGATTGGTAATATCATGATATAATGGGATTATAAGTATTGTAACATGTTGGTTAAGTGTAAAAATGTATATGCATAAACTAGTGATTAAAAGTTACTTAAGAAAGTTTAAGATTTTAAAGCCTTGTTAAGGACTTGATATTTTAGACTCATGGACACCATATGGACCTATGGACATTATATATGTATGGCATATGATATAAAAGGTTGTGAAAAACTTGTGGTATTTTATTAGGTTAAAAAGTATATAAAAACAAGTGTATATAATTAGTTATATAAAGGACATAAAAGGGCTGTTTGGTTTCGAATTCCAAATAGTGGGGATTACATTTTTATAAAATAATACATCTCATGACGATTCCGGGCATATAAGGAACTTGAAAACCGATTTATAACGAAAAAGATACGTAGTTTACGAGTTTTACGATAATAACCGGAGTTATAAAAGATTTTTATTAAAAAAAAAAAAAACATGTTATAAAAATTATTTACAAACAGAAGGTTTGGGAATTTTTTTTTAATTCACACATATTTTTAGGATTCCATAAACAATTAGAACGTAAAATTTTAATTAAAAACAAAGAAGCTTAAGTTATGAATTACGCGAGTTTATATACTTAAAATGTATAAAAATACTTTTATAAAACTATTTTTATAAAAGCTACTGTTAATGATAGAAATATTATTTTTGTAAAACTCATAAATAAATAGAACTTTCAATTACGAGAACGTGCTCGAAAGAATTACTAAAAACGGAGCTAAAACGAATAAAATACGACGTTTACGATAATTAAAGTTTATAAAAGTAATTTTATAAAATATGAACAGTAAAAAATTTACTGTTCATCAGCAGACCCCACTTTATAAAAATGTGATAATTTTATAACGAGACGTGCTCAAAGAATCGCTAAAATCAGGTTTAAAAACGGGAATATGTTGTTGCATTTCGGGTTTTACGACAATTAAATATTTATAAAAGTAATTATATAAAATGCCTATGAAACAGTTAAAAGTACTATTCTATAGAGGTTATAAAATTATAAAAATTACATATTTTTATATTATATCACAATCTTAATATGAAGACGTGGACATAAGAAACGCAAGAAACGGACTTGAAACGTGAAAGTTTTGTCATTTTTACCAAAGGTATATTTATAAACGTTTTAACTTTATAAATATGATTTCACTAAAACAATTAGATGGTGATTAGCTATATAGAATTATATATAGTAGTAGTTAACCAATGTGATTAGTACTTCTACGACCTATATTGGATTAGATTGCACTCGATCATTACCGTGACGCATTTTCTGTGATACACTTGATATTCGCTCACTCAAGGTGAGTTCATAGCCCTACGTTTTACATGATTTGTTTTATAAGTTTTTTGGGGAGAAACATGCACTGTTTTATAATTGGACACAAGTGGATAAGTTTTATATTATGATTTCGTGTTGTTTCTAAGTAGCGATAAAAAAAACACTAGTGAGCCCATTATGCATGAAACTGTCAGTTACTGGATTTTGATGCGCGAATGTTATGAACTTATATCTATTGGGATTGACATTCCACGTTCGGGGTGATTTGCTCTCACTAGGGAAAACGAAACATCTACCATGTCGAAATATAGGGGTGTTGCGGAGGGGTGTTAGAACATCATCTCGGCAATGTAGGCCATTTTATTTGGTATTTATTTATTCGGCTCAGTGTCATTGACATATAGGGCAACGTAATTATATTTATATTGATGTCTGCTTCTGATTGCATTATCATACACTGGGAAATTTTTGTTGGTCTACAATATACGATTTACAAAACCTATGAATTCACCACATTATTATTTGAGTTTTAAAGCAATGTTTTCTTCAGGAGGTCAATAAGCACGAGGTGCAAGGGATACATGTGGTTTTGATTTGGATATCCATGCGTTAAAGATTTTGTCGCATTACATTTTGTATATATGTGATCTGGCTTGAAATCTTTCTAATTATGGTACCAATGGTGGGGAACAAAGTGAAGCTTCGGGAGTAATGTAACCAAATATCTTTGTTTAATATCCAATATATCAGTTTAAAACGACTTTTTGGTCGTTTCTATATATTTCTTTCTGTGTTATTGATATGAAGTACACTTTCCAGACCCTTATTTCGCTTGCGACCCCAATTTTGGGGGTTGTTTACAAAATAGGGTTTTGGTGGGGAAAGGATTATTTCAATTTTATGATGCATTAGAATTTGTAATCATGCCTTGAAAGCTTATACCTTTGAATTGCATAAAAATATTACATATGATTAGGGTTTTGGTTTAAATGTTAACGTATAAGGTTTGTTTTATAAAAACGTTATAAATGGTACGTTAAATAGATAACTTATTGATATTTGAACATATTGCTTGACATTTTATAATGTTTATTTGACATAAACGTTGATGGGGTTGGTATTGGTAGTTACGTGAGCTCATTTAGTAGGATATTACATTGATGAAAAATTTAGCAGTGTTGTTACAACTTATAAAAGAAAAATATTACAAAATATACAGAATTATACACTAATCTAAATTACACTAATTCTAAGGGTTCGATCTAATCTAATGCTAAAAACCAAAATATCAAATAAAAATCAAGATTAATTCTCACTCCTCGGCAGTGGCACCAAAAACTTGATGTGTTTGATAGTTGTGTTTGGTGTTTAAATTATTTGATTCAAGTTTTAAATTTATATTTTGCTGACTTCTTAACCAATTAAATTCACTTTAACGGCAGTGACCCGGTTTCGGTGGAGTTTTGTGGTAAGTAGGGTGTTCGAACACTTCTTGGACGGCGAAGAACACTTTCAATTTATTAATACTTTGGTTTTTCTAATCTAAGTTAGTCTAATCTATGCTAAACCTATTCTAAACCTATGTTAATCCTAAATCTAATGGATAAGGGGGTTTTCAGTCTGAGAGACTGGCACGGGTTTGGTGGTGAATAAAACCAATTCAAGACACTAAAACATACGCAAGCAAATTAACAGAAGATAAAAGAGTGGTCTAGCCAAATATAAAAAAACTGTATTAACCATTATTATCCATAGAACGTTGGTTTGTTTATTAGTGAAATGTTACTTATCTCGAAGATGCAACTTATCATTCTTAAGACTTAGCATTACTTCTTCCTATGGACCTAGACACGGGTAGATTTCCTGCTCACAATTAAACGTTTGCATAAAAAAGCATCCTTATTGCTATAATTTTAATCTATCTGGGGATTAAGGCAATGGTGATATTGTTAACCTTAGCCTCATAAAGACTTATAACCACTTACTGCTTATGGCAATTCCATTCACTGTAGCTCCACTAACTAAATCTTAACTAATTGATTAGATAGTACTTCATTGATACAAGGTCACATTATGGCCCAACTAAGCTCACAATCAAATGGTGAAGATAGGTCGTTAATTGTGATCCTATTGGTCTAGATATATAAATCACAATATGGAGAGCTATCATGACATCTAGATTACTTAGTTCGTATCACTAGATCTAGTTGAATGATAGGTCGCATACAAAAGCACATAAACAAGTATAAATTGATAAAGATAAACAAGCAATTCAACGATAAATTAAGAAATCGAGATAAACAAACTAAACATTAAGATCATCATAACAAGGCTTATTACAGTAGGGAATTAGCCTTTCAAACGTATAAAATTAATACAAAAGTAATGATTTAGCCAAGGTAAACTAACCGAGTTAACGAATGATACCAAAAACTGAACGATTACAAGAGTATAAGAAATTACACGTTGTCTCCTATGGAATTAATCATGTTGCTCGACCTCTTCTGCTCTTTTTCTCCTCTGAAAATCGACTTTTATGGTTTAGGTATCGAGAATATGATTTAGCACACTTAAAACTCGTTTTTGAGTTTTCTATTTATAGGGTCTGGAGTCGGTTCGATACGGCGTATCCAAAGTCTTGGATACGGCGTATTGGGGGTTTCTTGGAGTAGGGACCACGTTTGATATCTTCCAGAATATTTTATTCCCATATAGCTTGAATACGGCGTATTGCCTTCTTCTGGATACGGCGTATTGGATCTTGTTTCCTTCGTGGTCTTTGGTGAGTGCAGGCACAGATACGCCGTATCTTCCTTGATGGATATGGCGTATTGGTTGTCAGAACAATAATCTTCAAAATATCTTCGTTTAAGCTCTAGAATGCGTGCCTTTTAGTCAATCTTCACCAAGTACTCCATAATTACTGCAATTCTCAAATATAAACGATTAAGTAACAATTCTTTGCAATAATTATACAAAATGGGTTAATTACATGGGATAAATGATGCTATAAAATAGACGTTATTTGATGTCATCAAAGCGTCTAAGCTTACTCATTTTGAAAAGAGTATTCATTCACTTAAGGAAATGTTTTCAAAAACACTCCGACGATAAAACGGGTCTAGGATTTAATTCAATCAAAGCATCAACAAGCGAGACCAAACAAATAAAAATTGTATAATCACAAAGAACTAAGATAACATGTGCTGGTCCCCAATCTATGGAGGACGGTACCTTAATTATCTCAGTAGGTCCCCAAATCAATATGGGACCATCTGATTCTTAGTCGTTTGTTGAAAAAGTCAGTTTCATTTTTATTCAAATTGAGTCGAAACCAAAACATTATAATTATAAATAATGTTTAAGTTCCCGTTGTAGTGATTGACGAAGTTAAATGTTTTATAAATCTTCTTTAAAACCCAGAGTTTAGGATTTACAAAATCAAATACATAGATCAAAAAACTCCATTTTTAAGAGAACTAATAATTCACGTCTTAGGTCTAAAAACACCAGCAACCTAGGTGAAACTTGCAAGTCAAAAATTATCGAATGTGATACCCAGTAACTTAGAATAAATCTCCAACAACAAAGTTACGTTGCCTATGGGAATTTGTCCTCCATTTCATAATCCTTAACACAAAATGCAAACAAATGCAAAGGATGTTTAATGAAAACAACTTTGGACCCATGAGATATTTGGGACCAATTATTTAAGATGTTATGTAATTTAAATAGATATGCTTGGTGATAACGCCTAAATTATACATGTTTTTAGCGGCGTTTTATTATATATATTTTTTATCATTCTGTGAATTTCGATTTCTTAGTAGCATAAATTATGTGCAGGTTCACTTGAATTTATCCCGAGCTCAAAAGAAATAAAGTTCAAGTGTTTTTCGATTATTGGAAAGCAAGTTAGAAGAAAAGAAAATCTCAAGGCTAAAAAAGGCACAAGTGCGCCGCACTTACCCTTTGTGCGCCGCACTTCCAAACGAGTTCAAGAATTCAAGTCCATTAAATGAAGATAGCATTAATATACCAAGTACGCCACACAAATACTTTTGTGCGCCGCACTTCTTCAATAAACATTAAATTCCCCTCGCATTTAATCACCAAGTGCGCCGCACAATCTTTTGTGTGCGCCGCACTTCTACCCCAAACTTGGCCTATAAATAGTGGCCGAATTTTCACACAATTCATCCATTCTCACTTCACATAATCATCTCCCACTTAAATATCTCTCATACAACATTTCATATTTCTAATTCTTCTTCCCAAAAAACACTAAAACTTGAGATTAAAGATCAAAACCCAATGAACGATAGATAAGAATATAGTATAATTATAAGAATTAGAAGTTGTGTTCTATTCAATACTTGGACGGGTGAGAATTTTGATCATATTCTCTACCTCAGGAAATTGTATGTTTCTGTTATTTCCTTTTTATCTTTGTATGAAATTCATAGCCCATGAGAGGCTAAAATCCCTCATGATACTCGGTTGTAAATTTTATAATGATATAATGACATTTGGTATTTTTTCGATCTGGTTAATATTAAGCTTATGTTATAATCCTAATACGTAGCGTATCCTTCATCTTATCAACATTTGATTATATTTCTGCACCGGTATAGGTCGATATGACACGTTGTGATCTATATAGTTTTAAAGATTTGTCTATGATCTTTATCGTTTGTAACAAGAAATCCACAAACGTTATTTGATAAACAAAAATAGATTTGATATACTAGTAACTGGACTATTTGAGTGACACATTTAATTGAGTTAACTAAACATAAGTCTTAAGTTAAACAAGTTAATTTGTGAAAACATTTTCTGATGAGAAAATACTTTTTATAAATTAAATTCCTACGTCTAAGATCGTAACTATTACCACTACTTATGAATTATATGAAATTATCCGAGTAGTCATATTTTCACATTTGTGAACGTTTATTTTTAGTGATTATTATTCAATACTACGAAATCCTGTGGACGATCTGGTCTTACTTAAAAAAGATTGTATCATTATACGTAGGCTATACTTTGACCTGTGTGTTTCCTCTAATAAGCGGTAATCTCAGTCTTATAAATTCAAAACTTTCGAAACACATCAAAAGTTTTTGGCGCCGTTGTTGGGGATTTTAAAAGTTGTTTTGTAATCAACCCTTTAAAAATAATTTTTAGCATTCCCTCTCTTCAAATCTCCCTACAGTTTTCTGGCAAACTGACCCAAACAAATTATCCTTTGGATTCATACACGTGCTTCCAACTCTGAACTTGTTGAACCATTACCTGAACCTGAACGTACTCTGAATCAAAGACTTCATTGGCAAAACAGAAGAGTTCCATTCAAACAAAGAAACAACCCACCTCAACACCCGAGAATTGTCTATCAGCCAATTCTCAACATTAATTATTTTTGTCACTTCCTTGATATTCTTTGAAATTACAATCCAATGGATGATGAACCCATGTGGGCTGCCAACCGTGTTGTCGCTTCGACTCCCGGTTCCGCAATTACCATTCCTGAAACCAAAAACGAATTCGCCATTAAAGGTAATCACCTGACTCTCAACAAGGGAAACCAATTTAATGGTAGAACCAAAACCGATCCTCATAAACACATTCACAAATTCCTTGGAATATGTGATATGTTTAAATACAGAGACACCGAGAATGAAGTTGCCCGCCTTATGATGTTTCCCTTATCACTCACTGGAGAAGCAAAAACATAGATGGATGATAAGTGTAGAATACACATATCCATTTATGCCTTAAAATTATGGCCACAATAAAGACCCAAAAAAAACAGACCTAAAATGGAAAAATTATGCTTGTTATTTGTGTTTTGTGTATGCATGGTACGGATAATCAGAAATCACAGAAAACAGTCAAAAAAACAAAGCAAGCTTTTGGACACAGAGAAATCAGAAGAGTACAATAGCCGAAGATCGATAAGTAAGCCTCAGTCAAATCCAGTCAAAGAAAAACCAGTCATTGGTCAACAAAAGTCTTACTAAGCCCATTTCCTGTTTATTATAATACAACAAGGGCCAAAGTTGCAAATTCACCTAAACTTTTTATAACTCGATAGAGAGAAAGAAAGGGAAAGGATCCTAATGATGCAACTCCCAAACTATAACAGTTTTAACTGTCGAAAATGGGGCGCGAAAACCTTTTACTATTCATCCATCGTCCCCCGATTTTACCCATGGTCAAACAATAGGGCAAATCAAAATTGAAGGGTACGGAAGACAATTCAAGGTCTCTCTTACAAGATGGCAGGGATAATTCAGTCAAATCAAGAGCAATCATTGGTCTAACTCAAGCATAGAGCACACGCGGCTATGAAAGAAAGCATAAATTTAAGTAGGTTTTTGTGCTAAAACACTCACAAAAGAAGCACAAACGTCACATCAATGGAATGACACGCTGGCAATCTTCAGGTGTCCACAGCTTGATCAAACGGCCACAATTGATGCTTGAATGATTGAAGAAATGATTGGCCAAGATTGAAAGATTGGAGAGCAGGGCTAGAGATCCTAGAAGCTTCTTTCAGCGCCTATAAAAAGGCCTCTCCTCTCACACACACGATATCTAGTTTTTTTTAGTAATTTAGTCTAGCTTAAATTTCGTATTTTTCTTAAATGTAATTTTCCTTAAAATGTTTTGTAATCTCCTTTCCAAGTAATGTAATCAGTAACTTTTATTAATGAAATTCAGTTTTTCTTAATCTCTCAAAGTTCCTTTTTCATAAACTCTCTTAATAAGCTAAGTTGTCTCAATAAGCTAATAAGCTTATTTTAAGCTCTTTCAGTCTATAAGCTGAAACAGAGCCTATTGAATTCAGTATTAATCTTACTTAAACCTTAAATCAGTTTAATCTTTCATGGATCTCATTGGATATGAGCTTTTTGGAAGGGGATCTTAAATTGGAAGAGATCCCAAGGACTTTACTCTAGCTTATCTAATAAGCTAGGGAGCTTGTAGCTGCCTTTATTGGTCCTCTTGTTTAGCTAGAGGAGTTTGTAAGTTTCTCTTTCATTTTCCTTTAAATTCTAGCTTTAAATAATGATATCATTGCTTGCTATGTTTAGATCTGCTTATTTGTTTATTCTCTTTGCTTATTAGTGCTTATTTGAGTTTTATCTAGCTAAATCTTCATAGTTGTTTATCTGTTTTCAATTTTCTTAGTTTAAATCATAGATTTTCATATTATTGTCTTAAAAACCTCTAAAAACCAAAAATATAGTAAAATAGTATAGATCTTAGATTATTGCTTATTTAGTTGTTAAATCATGCTTATTAAAATAGTTTTAATCTGTTAATTGTCTGGTAGTTAAAACTTGTTCATTAAATTTTTAACTTAAAAGCTTTTCTCAAAACCTGTCATAGTCTAAAAGGGGTGTTTGGTTTAGTGCACTTTAACCTCTAAAAGTTAATTTCACTTGTGTTATTTACTTGAGTCAGCTAAGTTTTCATTTAAAATTAGTTTTCATTTAGTTTTTATAAATTAGAATCTAAAATTTTCCAAAGTTTATGTATTATTAACATTGTGTTTGGTTGTGGGGGTGCTTCTACACCAGGGCAGTTTGTGACTATCTTTTTGGTGTGAAATTTAGATCTAAGCCTAAAGGCTTAGATCTTTGTTGCACTTTGTTTTAAACACTCTATTTTGAGTGGTGTTTTAGTGTAGGATTTCCCTTAGAAAAAATGCACTCTTGGTTTTACATTTGTGCAAAGGTCACCAGTACTAACAAAAGTTAGTACTGCTAATACTTACACTACCAGTACTAACTAACAAGTTAGTACTGCCTTCACAAGTTAGTACTGCTGTGTCTTAAGCCCCAAATTAAGCCATCAAAGTTATGATTTAATAGTTTATCTTTTAGCTTTATAAAGTCTGTTATAGCTTTATATATTGAAATAGTCTTAGATTACAATTTCAGCTTATTTTACCATAGCTTATTTTTGCTGTCAAAAAGTTAAAAAGCCAAAAACAGTACTTAGGATTTAAATTTGTTAATTTAGCTTATGGGTCTAGATTTTCTAGCTTAACTAGATAGTTTATAAGTAGTTTAATAAGTCCTTAAAGTCCTAGAGTCTAGTTTAGCTTTTTAAGCTTTTAAGCTCATTTGGATTTTGTGCTTTCTTGCTTATTTTCTGAGTTTGCTTAGTTCATGCTCAAATTTAGTTGTTAAAAAGTACTTCAAGCTTAGATTTCTTTGCATTCATAGTTTAAGCACTTCATAAGCTTCCTAGAACTCTTTTCCTTTTTCACATTAAGCTTAATTTGAGTTTTTTATAGCTGTTTTAGTAAAACATAGCCCAAACCCCTAGTTTCTGTAACAACTTATTTAGGAAGCTTTGCTGATGCATACTGGAATTGCTATTCACATGATGATAGAGAAGAAATATCCTCTTACTCAAGAAATGCTTTCAAGGATGTTAAGTAGAAGACTAGAGGTTGATCAAGAAAGTGAAATGGAATTTGAACTTCTCAGGTTTATAAGGTCACAACTTCAGAAGTAGAAGAATGTTTGGAAGAATCCTCTCAGAAAGGTTTATTTTAAGAAACTTGATGATTTAAAGGTAAATCACAAGTTTAGGGGAGGATTGTTGGGAATTAAGCTCATTAGACTTAGTACTGCCAAGTCAAAGTGTTAGTACTGCTTAAGTCATAACTGGCAGTATAAACCAGTTAGTGCTGCTAGAAGAATGTTAGTACTGCTAGGAATAAGTTAAAACTGCTAGTACTAACTTAACACTGCTGAGGGGATTTATACTGCTGATAAAGATTGAAGACTGCATGAAGATAAAGACGTGTGAAGAGATGTAAAGACGTGTTAAAAGATATGTATTAGTTATCTTCTGTATATTCTATATATTTAGAAAGATATACATATAAGCTTAATGTTTTAAAAGATTCATAGTTATCTTGTAAAGGACTCCTTGGTGTATAAAAGGAGATCCTAGGTTTTGGCATTGATATACATCATATTAGTCTTTCATAGTATCCATAGCTTCAAGGTTGTAAACCCTAACACTATCAAAGGGTGTTCGTATTAATATATTGGAGCTTATTGTTTTGGTTATATTTTCTGTTTGTCAAACATACATTGCTGTTATTCTTCTTAGTGGTATAAACTAGATCCCGCATAGTTTATATCATATACACAAAGTTTTATTCTTAGTACCTTTGGATTTATCAAAGGATACTAAACCTTACATCAAGCTAAGGAGTTAAAGATCTATTTATTGGGATCAACAACCTACAAATGCTAGAGAAAACTAAACAAGAACTAAAGAAAGGATGATGATCAGTAGATTAGAGAAAGAAATGTTGAGAAAATTGGTGAGTAAAACATGAAAAATGGCTTGGCATTTATAGCTAAAAATTGCAATGTAGCCTGGTTCTGCCAGTTCCATTGCAAAAAGGAACCGGCTAGTATTCTTCAATGAAACCAGCCAACAGTAACCAAATCTGGATTTTGATATGCAAAATCTTGAGAGATCATATGTGATCTTGTAAGATTACCTTAAGATATATGGTATTTAATGATGTCATGAGTGATGTAAGTAGTATTTAAACTATTTACTTGTAATTCTAAGTTTTTCTAAAAATGGAAAGGTAAGAGTTGATATAACATGTGTGTGATTTGGGGAGTTTACTTTAATGCGGTTTTATTAATTGTTATCAACAAAACATAGTAAGATCGTAAGATAGAAATAAACGTTTTTACCTGTTTATTTGTATTAACAATCTCTTCCTTTTTGTTTATGACAAAATATAAAACTTATTGGAAGTAAACTAGCCAAATGGATGTATGATTCATGATTCAAGATTGAGGGTTATGTTAAGTTATATTTTACTTCCCTCTATTTTACTTCCCTTCGCTTCCTTTTTGTCGAAACAAAAAGATTAAAGAGATAATTCTAGTTAGAAGACGAAGAGAGGTAATAGTTAGATCAAAATGAATCGATGATATGCAATGCTTTCCTCTTAATGGAATTACATGTTATTGATTGAAGTGAATCTAATGCAAGATTGTCTTGAGTCGGTTAGAACCGAGATGTAGATCTCCCCCTTATTGGAGGTATCCCTTTAAGCTTGAGGAAATCATGAATGTGATGTAATGCTAAAAAACAAATGTGTTAGTTAAGATGGTATGAGCTTCCCCTTGCTTTAGGAGTTCCTACAAAACACATTGTTAGAGTCCAATAACTAGAAAGTGTTACTGTAGAACCGGCGGGGACGGTTCTGTCCCTTTGAGAGAACCAGATTTGAAAGCCGAAGGAACCGGCTGTTGTACATAGTTAAAGAAAAAAAATTTGACTTTCTGAAAAAGATGATTAGTCAAATTGAAAAGATTATTCATGAAGTAGATAACACAATACATTTTTATTAAACCATAACATTACAATTATTCATCATAGAGAGCATAACACAAAGCAAGAGTACAAGCGATCTTAATTAACGTTACACAATTATTCTATTCCTAATGCCTTAGTCTAGTAATTATGAGCCAGAACATTGAGATGATCTAGTTTATGATTGTGGATGAATCGCATTTCATCATGAAGGTTGTCGACAATGACTTGGGTGCGTTGACAATGTTCACAAAACATTTCATGGGTAAGCATAGGAAATGGGTTGTTAGGCCCTAAAGGCGGAAGATGTGGTGGCAATGGTGGGATAGGAGGCTCTATATCCGGAAGAGGTGGAGGTTGATTTGCCAACCGTTCGATTTATTTGAATGATTGTCGAGGTGGAGGAGGATTTGTGGTCCTAGGAGGTAGGTCTTCTAGGGAATCAAAGAGTGCGTGTGGAGAAGTAGGAGGGGTTGAGAAGATGAGCTCAACGGGGTCCAAGCTTATAGTTAGAGGTGAGGAGTGTTTGGAAGGTTGTGTTGGTGCCGGTGGAGGTGAGGTCAACGGAGGTGGAGATGACTTTGGAGTAAGAAAAAGTTTGCTTGGTGAGATTCCCGGAGTTGTGATTGGTAAGAGTGGTGGAGAGATATTTGGAGATGATGGAGGAGCCATTTGGTAATCGGTTGGAGGTGATAGTGCATGGTATGAAGGTGATGACGGACGAGGGTTTTTAAAGCAACAAGGTTGGACGCTCATCCTAGCGGTACGTTTGAAATTGTTGACTGATTTCTTTTCTTTGTTGAGCTTAGTCATTGCTTGTTTTAGATGTAATGGTGTTTGGCACAAGTGGTTTATATATAGTGATATTTTGAAATAAATGCTTTACTTCTCAATTTGGAAAAGATCTAATCATTAGATTTACTAAGGTCAACCTCTAAGAGCTAATGGCTGGTATATGATGGAATTGGTGGGAAAAGGATGAGTTAGAAGTTTAAAATTCGTATTTAGAAGAAAACTCTGCACAGTGTTGCCGGTTCTTCTGGTTCTATTTGCAGAATGGAACCGGCTTTGATTTTTAATGGAACCGACGACAACAGATGTTGCAGAAAACAATTTCTAGTGTGCGCCTATATGCGACAATGTAGAGGTGCGGTTATCTCGACTCAAAATAAAAAATATATATATGAGATTACCCTAAGTTTTAATGTTGCTACGATTGAATGTATCCGGTAGAAACACATTAATTATGCATTCCTTTATCATTCAAGAGGCATGTTATGATGCATGAAAACATTTTTGTTTTTGTATTAAGCAATGCAAGAAAATTTTATGTCCTAGTTTGTGAGAATGTTTTAGAAAAAAATATGCTTTTAAGATTTTTGTAAAATAAGATTTTCATGATGCAGGTACATATAGTAGATATATACTAATAGTAGATAGCTTGAAAATTCTCGAAAGTTCTGAGTGCAAGAAATAGAAGCCTAGACTCAGAGAGAAAGAGTGAAGATACATACATTTGTGTTTTTTAGGCGTTGGGTTCCATGAGACCGAGACCTAGTCTACGAAGGTTAAAAGGTTCTAGTTTGAGGGGTTTAGTTAGAATATCAGATATGTTGTCCTTGGTGGAGACCTTCTTAATTGAGATGTTCCCCTTTTGGACATTGTCACGAAGGAAGTGATGATGGATTTGAATATATTTGGTACGAGAATGGAGAATGGGGTTTCTACTTAGGTCGATGGCACCTTTATTGTCACAAAGGACGGGTATATCAGCTAGGACTATGTGTTATAAAGCTTGTTGGCAAGCTTTCTCGGTGGAAATATATTCGACTTCGGTGGTGGAAATGACTAGGGCGGTTTGCTTCTTGGAGAACCATGATGTGAGGCAACATCCCATGAATGTGCACACACCGCTTGTGCTTTTGCAATCGACATAGTCTCCCGCATGATCGGAGTCGGCGTAAACAATGGTTTCTACCCCCGTTCCTTTGGGGTACCATAATCCTAAATGAGTTGTTCCCTTAATGTATCTAAAGATCCTTTTTACCGCTTCTAGGTGAGAGGTTTTGGAACCTTCTTGAAAACGAGCGCATAGACAAACACTAAACATGATGTCTGAATAACTAGCCGTTAGGTAGAGAAGACTACCAATCTGTGATAACCGATAATCTTTTCCTGGGTCTTAAGTATTATAAAATATTATAAGTACGTTGGTGTCTTCTGATTTTATCAGTTTTCTTGGGGAAAGCTAAAAATTTGACCTCTGTTTACTTATTTTGTGTAAATGGTTACGCTTTAATCGGGTGTAGAGAGAGTCTTGAGTTCGTAAGTGAATCACTTTTGATTCATTTTTTCCGTATCGGAGTGTTTATGTTGTCTTTTTAATGCGTTCTGGGAAGTTTTCCTGTGTTCAGCGAGAATCGTCACGCAGCGCGTACCGGCACGACAGTTAAGTAGAAAACGGGTTTAATAATCGTGGTTGATTTTAATGAAATTTTGATAAATAATTTCATAATTTGAAGTAATGTTCGTCTTATACGTAAATCGTGGAGGTGTGATTTAAAAGTTTTCAGAAAACGGGTGTTTTTGTGAATTTGGTAAAAAGTCCGAAATGGTCGTGAAAGTGTAATTTATGAAAGAATCTAAAATGACAAGTCATATTTTGAGATTTGAGATATTTTTTTAAACTCGTGAGAAGAATTTCAGTTAAATTTGAACTAAAACTCGTATTTTGGTTCCGACGCGTCCGACAATGGTCAAAATGAATTTTTGGAGAGTTTGGCTTGGAAATATGTCGTGTAAATAACCTAGGTTCATGGAAAAGTGTTTTTAAGTTCAATAAAATTACTAAGGAACTTTGGGTAACGTTTTAAAGTGATGAATTTTGAGTTTTAAGCGAACTCAACACAAAAAGGAGCAAACCTGAGCTCCCTTGGATCCTTGGCCGATTAGAAGACAAAGGGTGTTAGCCTCACTTTTTAGTAAAGTTGTCGTCTTACACGTGAATTAGACTAGCTATAGACCAATTGCTAAACGCATGGACTACTATTGTATATGTGGTATAGTTAGCTTTAGTATAGGCTATAAATACCCCCATGTCTCTTCATGGGGGGTTGGTGGAAGTTTACTTCTTGTTTTACTTTCTTTTTCTAATCTAATACATTTCAAGTTTTCTTCTCACCCTCTCTCTTACTTTCTCTCACTAGAACTACACAATGATACATCTAGTTTACTTTGATCAATCCCGACCCCCGAATAGGTGAATCACTAACGCTACAAGTGGTATCAAGAGCTAACCAGAGGTGTTTTGTGTTTGTTGTCTCGAGCTTAAATCTTATTTACAGCTTATTTAGGCTTATTTTTGTGGCTTATTTCGTCATAAAAAGCCACGGCTGACAGTTTTCGTGTGTGTTGTTTCGTATTTTGAACAAAACAGTTTAAAACCCGGGCTTCAAAGCATGACTTCTGGACAAATCAGTTCAGGACTCGATCTTACTTATGCTCCGTCAACAATAACAACTCAACAACCATCTGAACGTAAATTGGATTTACTGTTCAAAGCTATGTATGATGATTATCTTGGTGGTCAACCGTCAGTTGCTCCAAGAACTACTTCGGCTACTTAAGCACCTCAAGTTCTTCAGACTCCAACGGCATCTACAACAATAGCAAACATTGCACCGACACCAACAAGTTCATCCTCTTAAGCTACAAATATTCCAAACACTTCACATGATGTTGACGAGCTAGAAACACAACAACAACATGTTTAGCATGGAGATAATCAAGCTTCACTCCAACCTGAAACAGTTGCTGGTAATGTTCCGAATGCTATGCTCGATGGAAATATGTTTGTAAATCCATTTGCCCCACCTTCCATAAGTGATGTTGAATCATCATCTTCACAATATGTGGATCCATCAAACATGCATACGTTTTACCAACCGTACCCTCATGAATATTAGTGGACTAAGGATCACCCCCTAGAACAAGTGATAGGAGAACCCTCACGACCAGTTTTGACATGGAATCAACTCCAAACAAATGGTGACATGTGCATGTATGGATTATCGGTAAGCACTATGGAACCAAGTAATGTCAAAGAGGCTATAAAAGACCCTGCATGGATTGAGTCTATGCTAGAAGAACTTATTCAGTTCAAACGACTTGATGTATGTGAGTTAGTTCCTCTGCCGGACAACGTCAAAGCCCTTACTCTGAAATGGTTAGTCAAAAACAAGCTTGATGAAGAAAACACGGTCATCCAAAAAAAGACTCGTTTGGTTGTGAGAGGGTACCGCCAAGAAGAAGGAATAGATTTCAAAGAATCCTTCGCTCCGGTTGCTAGAATGGAAGCCATCGGGATATTTTTGGCATATACTACATACAAATCGTTCACTGTGTTTCAAATGGAAGTGAAAACTTCTTTCTTGCATGGTACGTTAAAAAAAGTAGTGTACGTATGTCAACCTGAAGGTTTCATTGATGCTGATCATCCAAGCCATGTCTATAAGTTAAAGAAAGCACTATATGGGTTAAAGCAGGCACCAAGGGCATGGTACGACGAATCATCAAAGTTTTCTCTGACAAAATCACTTCTTCAAAGGAACTATTGATCCAACGTTGTTTATACGACGCTTCGATGGTGACATCTTAGTGGTTCAGGTCTATGTAGATGATATCATCTTCGGTTCTACAAACCCTAGGTATTCCTAACTATTTTCTGACATCATGAAAAGTCGCTTCAAAATGTCAATGATGGGGGGAAATGATGTTTTTCCTTGGTTTACAAGTTAACCAATCCCCCCGCGGCATCTTCATAAACCAGTCCAACTACGTGTTAGAAATCCTTAAAAAATATGGAATGGAATCTGGTGATACCGTTGAAACTCCAATGGAAATCAAAGACAAGCTTGACCTTGATCAGAATGGAACTCTAGTCGATGTAACAAAATATTGTAGCATCATTGGTGCACTAATGTATCTGACATCATGCCGACCGGACATTGTACATGCTACTTGTTTATGTGCTCGGTACCAGGCTATGCCAACTGAGAATCACCTCAAGGAAGTTAAAAGGATCTTCCGTTATCTTTGGGGAACAGTTAATATGGGTCTCTGGTATACGAAGGATTCTGGTTTCGAACTTACTGGATAGATGTTGATTATGCGGGATGTAAAGACACTTTCAAGAGTACTTCTGATGGAGCTCAATTCTTAGGCGAAAAGCTGGTTAGCTAGTCCTCGAAGAAATAAGACTGTATGTCACTGTCAACTGCGAAAGCAAAATATGTGTCTCTATCCGCTTGTTGTGCCCAAGTCATTTGGATGCGAACACAGTTAACGGATTATGGCAAGACGGATTACCAACTCGAGAACAAAACAAAACACATCGCTGTCCGCTACCATTTCATAAAGGAACACGTGGAAAAGGGTACGATTGAACTGTATTTTGTCAAGACGGATTACCAACTTGCCAACCTCTTCACCAAAGCTCTTCCAGTGGATCGCTTCATCTATTTGGTTTGTCGCCTTGGTATGCACAACTTGTCTCCTCAGGAACTTGAACGTCTTGCAAAATCTCGGTAATATCTTTGTATATATTTTATCAGAAAAACAAAATATCTAAAAAAACCTATAAAACCTATAAAAGCAAAATATAAAATAAAAAAATTTCAAAAATACCAAAAATATTCTTCTTTGATATGTCTCTCGACAATCGATAACATTTTCGCACCTAGAAATGTTGATTAATATTAACACATGTGACTAAATGAAGTTCGAGCGAGAGTTTCAAATGCTTTCAAAACATGTCTTTTCAAACCTTTTTTCTACGACTTCTAAGTAAATGTCAGCTTAGAACTCGGTCCCCAAAGAAAGGAAAATGTTCATTTATGTACATTTATCCTAAACAACGAGAAATTCATACCTTCTCGGTCTTGAGCATCGTCAAACAAACATTCTAAGTTTATGCATGCTCAAGAGAAGCACTCAGGAAATGATAATTAATCAGACAAATACAAAATCATTTTCCAGTTGAGCATAAGTTTTCAAGATATTTTTCATCAACAAGAAATTTCAAATTCTTTCAAAATTGTGTGCTCAACAAACTCCCACTCCAAAGTTTCACTCTATTATATTATTGAGGGGGAGTATTGTAATAATTAGTTCATTCGGCATGCGTTCCTGTTCTCCCTAAGACTTAGGTAGACTCATGTTTTTAATTCACTAATATGTCAAAAATTGTCACCACATATGCAATTTTTAAGGGGGGAATAGTGATTAAAATGTGATCAATACGGCTTAATAAAGGATAAGATCTCTTGATTATAACTGCGTTCCCAACCTCGCATGTGCAAAACTCTTTCATAATATGACGCATATGTGTAGGGGGAGCTTTTTGGTAAATATAGAAAACACTCAATGTGTTATAAATGATTTCTCGAACACGTTGATTGATTTTTAATGGTTTTATGGCTAATGGATATACCAAAGACCGACCAACTGTTGTTTCTTATGGTGTTATAAGGCGGTTAAGGTTAGGTATCTTTGTTTCATGATCCAGCCAGAACCGGAGGGATCTACTCAGGAACACTCCATTAGATAGAGTAGAAGTCCTAGGTATGATTGAAAAAAGGTCTAAAGTGAGATCGGGAAGAATGTTATCCAAGGACTGAGTTATCATCTGAAAAAACCTAATATGGTGATAATGAGGACGCGCTGGAATAACATTAAAGGGCTTGATGATTGAAAAAGAATTGTAAGGATAAAGGGTGTAAAGAAAGAAGCCCTCCATACAACCTTAGGCAGAAACCAGGTCAATGCTTAATCTATCGGTAATCACAAAGATGATTCTGGTATTGAAGACAAGTCGTCATGGACCCAGTGATGCAATGCACAACCCATCCCAGCTACTCAGGCTTCTCTCAAAAGAAGTTTTTTTCATTTCTCACGGAGTACAATACGCTTCTATCGACTTTCTAATTCGGAGATCGTAGATATTATAAAGGTGGCAGTCCGCTCTAGCCTTCGATCACCAAATAACAAACGTGCACTTATAGAGTTTAGAGCCATCAAGATCAATCAAAAGTCTCATTAGGAAACATTCCATGAAAATCACTCATTGAACATCATCAGGTTCATAAGCTGTTATCAAGAATCCTATGCATTATCCTTGTGATAATTGCCAGATCATCAGAGTGATACTCTTTAGTATTCATAGTGATGATGGAAATCCTTCCAGAGTCAACATCAAACAGCTATGCGGTAGGTGACTTACAAGATTCTAAATGAATCAAGCTTGTGTCAACTGGATATCGATTTTGGTCCAGTATATGAATTGATGACTCAATCAGAGAGATAGTAACTATCTAATTCACTCTTATCGTGTTGTCTGCTTTGAGACGTTCCGATAATGAGAACAAGTACGTACGGTGAATCTAATGCATCTTCATTAGAGGATCCAACACTTTGAGCTAGAAACCCTATCAAGGTAGTTCTTCTAAATTGAGCCTACCTGATCACAAGTATATTATTTATACTATAAAACGGTCCTCACGGAACCAGAGGTTAATGTAACCGAACTCAAGACGAATGACAAAGCCATATTCGTCTATATCTGCTGTTTATCACTAACATAAATTTTTAGGTATAAGAGATGGCGTTTCAACCTCATTCCAGCTGAGTCAAGATTCACCACCTCATGCTCAATCGACAAAGATAAATACATGACGAAAGCTTAAGTACATGTGATTAAAGCCTTCCATAATCTCTGATATACAAGCACTTCCTCAAAAGAGAGTTATCGTCAAGATTACCAAGCAATAACAAATAATCGAGTCAAATGAAATATTGAGGGAGATTGCTAGCAAGCTTTAAAGACCTTAAGCATAAGTGTGGAGACACAAGATCGTAAGTCAGCATAAAGATTCAAGGATAAAGATTTAGAGATCTCAGTAGTCAAGACAAATCACGGCTAAAGACCAAGATATCAAGATTAAGTTAAAAGATATCAAGTCAAAGATCAAGATCCAAGATCACAAGCATGCAAGAGGAACTTCAAAAGAATTCCTAAGAACACAAGGCTCCAAGATTCAAGACGTCACAAGATATGAAGCCATTAGTATAATGACCACCCCTTAGGGGGAGATTGTTAGCCGTGTTTTTATGTAAAGTGATGGTCATTAATACTCCTGAGCCTTGTATAGGAAAACGTAGTTTTCGAGAATGTCTTTTAAGCTAATTGGGCCTAGGTATCGGGCTAAAGCCCAAGTAAAAAGCCCTTAGGATCCTAACGACCCATCTTAGGGTTCTATTTCACTTTGTACTATAAATACCTTTCACCACACAAGATGAAGGGTGTTGGTTCTTATTTTTCTCTTTTAGTAATCAACCATTTTTCTTTCTTTTACTTTCTATCTCTAGTTCTTTCTCTCTCTAAGTTTTATCTTATTTTGTGTTTTGAGGTGATGAAATGATATCCTAACATGTGGTATCAGAGCCAGGTTATCACATAAAAATAAGGGTCGATTATTGTCAAAATAAGTGGGCCAAACTTTTTGTGTGTGAGTATTATGGGCTGCTATTTGTTGTAAGATGTTGGGCTGGATAGGTATATTGCTTGGGCCAAGACAATCAAATCATGGGCCGGTTATAAGATGATATTGGGCCGGGTGTATTAAAACAAACGTGGGCTGAGTATAAATGATGATGGACTCGGGTTGTGTTTCAAAATATGTCGAGCATTTTTTTGAATATTGGGTCGAAATTTGTTTATATAGTGGGTTGATGTTATTGGTTTAGTAGTGTTATCGGATTAAGCCGGGTAGTAAAACAAAATGTTGTCGGGTAATGTAAAAGTGACCGGGTTTTATTACTTGGACGGGGAGTGCTTATGTTAATTTATTGAGCCCGATATCCATTAATGATCATAAAATATCAAAAATCACGAACAACAACACAACAAACACAATACATTACACTAAAAACGATCCTTATCAAAATCCACCTTCACTTTAAATGGCTACTATAGATTTTATGACTACGGGGTTATAGTATGATGGTACCTATTTAGGATTGAAGTAATCTTTCACGAGAAGTGTACTTA
The DNA here is from genome assembly GCA_026074375.1 of Tanacetum coccineum. Classification (NCBI taxonomy): domain Eukaryota; kingdom Viridiplantae; phylum Streptophyta; class Magnoliopsida; order Asterales; family Asteraceae; genus Tanacetum; species Tanacetum coccineum. Next base: position 33,513 of record BQNB010015506.1, read on the forward strand.
TTTCATCTTCAATTTTCTCTACAACAAAGATGACTTGTTCGGGCATATACGATTTGTGATGAAGACTTAATGTATCTAGTTATACCTGATGTAAGGAGTTACATTGTAGTACTCACGGGTTATAGCTATCACTTTAAGGAGTTACATTGTGGTACTCAGTTTCTTACGTAGTTGAGGAGTTTTTCAAGAGGTGTTGTATTTTTTATATACTTTGGAGCAGGTATATGGTACTTAGAGATTTGCCTCTACACCGTTCTTCGTCACACGGATAATACAAGATTAAGTCACAAGTCGGGGATTTTGCTTCATTCTCGAGTTCATCTCATCGGGTTGTCTCCATCAGTGGTCATCAGTATTAGCCGACAGAATAGATAAGGGGATTTAGATCGGGTTGATCAAGAGAGGTTTGTAAAGAGAGTACCGACATCTTCTCACAGACTATTGCTTATGCAATCACGGGTTATGAAGCTAAGTAAGTAGTTCCAGTTGGCATAAGATGTATACATGTGTAGGATGATTTCTTAGTTAGTTATCATCCTGGAGGGAGAAATGTGTACATCTGGTACTTTGATTGTTTTTATGTTACCGTTTTGATGTTACCGTTCCGACTACATAACGGGATAAATTGTTTTCACTCGGGACTTAGTTAACTTTGGTGAAACAATTTAATTTGGTACATTCGGGACTTAGTTGACTTTGATGTTACCATTTTGACTATGATAACGCTCTAAATATACATAAATTATCCCTCGAAAATACACTAAATATATACGTTAACGCATGAAATATTGCAAAGTTTGCTTGTCTGTTGTGTAATAATCGTTTCAGGACCAAAAGTGGCGAAAAGGACTAACGATGCAAAAGAAATCCAGTTAAATGCACTAACGGTCGTTACAAGAAGAATCTAGAAGAAAATCTAAGGAGGAGTTAATGAACGAAGCCAAAGTGTGGGGCACAAATTATTTTGTGCGGCGTACTTCAAGATGAAGTAAATGCCATTTAATTAAGCGCCAATTGCGGCGCACAATTTTCCAAGTGCGACGCACTTAACATGCAGTTACTCCCAAATCATAAATGATTGAAATGATTGTGCAACCTTTCACTCTCCCAAATTATGCAACTGAAGACCCATCCTCAGCTATAAATAGGACACGAAATTGGAGGGCAAATCATCCCATTCTCATCTTTCAATCATCAATAATCATTTCCATGTTATTTTAGTAGTTCTAAGGAGGTTTTTGAAGGTTAACCACCACCTTCATCACTTTCCGGGTAGAGAAGCAAGTAGAATCTCATAAAGTTAGAGTTGCTAGTGTTACTATAGTCAATTGTTACTTTATTCATGGAAGGCATTGTAAGATTTGGAACCTCTACTCTTGGAATTTGGTAAAAACATGTTTCTATCCTTTGATAATATGAATGTTGGATTTATCATGATTGTTATATGTGTTGTTATTATGATTGTAGAGTAGATTAACATGTTTGGTTAGGAGCTATATGATTATTATGGATCAAACTTGACTTTTGAATGAACTTTTGATATGAATAGTATAATCTTGATGCTTTTGAACTTGGACTCTTTAATCTTTGTTTGATCACCACTTATCCCGGATATAGGTCGAAAGACTCTGGTTAAGTGTTGATTTCCAAGTTGTTTGTCTACGACAACTAGACCTTAGCCTTGTGAGGATTAGCTAAGTAAACGAACATTAACCCCAGTACAAAAGGGTTTAACGCTAAACCACATGTCTAACGAACTTGGTTTAACAAGTTTATACTACTCACTATCAAACACGAATCACGTTTAAAGCATTTTCATAGTAAAAGATAAAGGCCGAAAGGGTTTTTCATTATGAACAATAGACAATTTTTTAAGTAACTAAACATTCTTAAAATGATTATAAATTCATTCGTGAATCATTCATCTACTCAAATTTATCCATATATTTCTTGTTCCATAACCAAACATGTCCTTTATATATTGAATTTAGTCATTATCTTTAGATCCGTGACAGTCTATAAGATAAGCCCCTTTTCGTAATATTATCGACTTTTTCTAAGAATACCCAATCCCGTGGAATGACTTGGACTTACCTAAAAAGATTATACTACATACGTGGGTTATACTTTTACCCGTGTGTTTCCGTCTATTAACTGGTAATTCTAATATTATAAATTTAAAGCTTATGAAACACATCAAAGTTTTTGGCGCCGCTACCGGGGATTGTTTTCATTCTGGAAAAAGTCATTTTTATTACAAACCAAAAATTTCAAACTCGCCGTACAGTTTTCTGGCAAACTGACCAAAATTTCTTTAGAAAGTGCGCCGCACATAACCATTGTGCGCTGGTTTTTCTATAAAATTCAGAAAGTACGCCGTACTTTTACCAAGTATGCCGCACTTCCTGCCCCTTTCACAAACAGAATCAGTTCTAAAGATAAAAAACACAAAAACCCAAAAACCATAAATTATATTTTGACCATTTCGGAAATGTAGAATTTATTCCATATATTCATAATTGTCAACATCTTGTACTATAGCATATTGTGCATGAAAATGAAAAAAATAAAAAAGAACTATTGTATACCTTGTTTGCTTAAGATTATGAGTGCTTATATTTGTTTTTTGCTTGCTAGATGCTGCCTATTAAATTTAGACTCCCAAAAAATAAAAATGAAAATTTTTAAAAAATTAAGAAAAATTATAAAAACCATATGATATTAAGTAAGCTCAAAAACCCGATATTTGCCATGTTCAATAGATGGGTAAGAAATATAAAAAAATAAGAAAAATAAAAATTATAAATTATAAAAGCTTTAAAACTCAAAAAGTACGCCGCACTTCTTTTGAAGTGCGCCACACTTTCCTGCCTGAAACCAAACAGATTGATTGTTTCTTCGTTTTTGAATGAAAGTCTCTTGCATTAAAAAATTCTATCTGTTTATTGATAATATGTAAGTGTAAAAAGCTACTATTAATTGTTTTAACTAACCCACTAATGGTTGTTTTAATGTTGTCTTATTCTATAAGAATTATGGACCCAAATTCAAGTCTTGGAAAGATTTGCTTAGGAGACTATGTGATCGTAATCTCGAGTGACAAAGTCGAAGGATCAGGAGATTGGGATTCTCCGGAGTATCAAGACACGGCTGGTAGTAAAGGGAAGAAAGTAATGAATGCACTAAGTTTCTACAGGATGGAAACGGATAAGATTAGGGAGCGGTACATAGCACCATGCTTCATGAATGGATTGGAAGCATATGATTGTGAAATCAACTTAGCATTTGATGAGAATCTGATATCGAATGAATTCGCGGTTAAGTTGTGTTTGGATTATGAAATGAGGAAAGATAAAAATTTGATTAAGAAAGAGCTCATCGTTGCCTTGAAGGGAGAGCTATACTTTGTGAAATTCATCATAAACCCTAAAGAAGATGATGTTGAGCCTGGAGTAATTTTGGGAAGATCATTCCTAAGACTGGCTAAAGGAATTGTTGATTTTGGTAACGGGGTGATCACTATTTATCCCGAACCAGATTTATTTGAGGATGATTCTGAGAAAATAGGAAAGAGCTCAGACGATTGGGATCAATTACTTGATTTCAATTTTGATGATGTGCCAAGGTTTGGAGAAGAACTTCCGCCATTTGTATGTAAGATGGAGAAGAGAAACCGTAACAAAAAGAGAGCGATGGAGAACCTAAATTTGTTCTATCAAGATATTAGACCGTCCTTATCAACTGGGAGGCATTTAACTTAAGGAGAAGCAGAGAAGGAAGCGTTAGCAATAAGGATCAACCAAAAGTTTGCTCTGTTAGAAGAAGAAAGGTCTGTAATCGAGACAATGGCCTACCATGACAAATATAAGAAGATACTTGATGAGATCTGGAAAGATAAGGTGGAATTAGATAGAAAGATTATGAAAGAAGATAAAGAAGAAGTAGAAAGGATTAAAGGAGAGGCATTGAAAGAGAAAGACGACCCTAGAGCTTTCATATTTCCTATCAGATTGGAGGGGAAAGTTAACGAAAATACATTAGCAGATACTGGGTCGGACATGAACACTATGCCTTACCGAATTTATGAGCAGTTAGGAAGAGAGGATATGAAAATAGAGGACAGAGGGATCACGATGATAAATCACACTCAGACATAAGCTATGGGAAAGCTTAGTAATGTTCTCTTTCAGGTAGGAGTCACTACATTGATTGCCAAGTTCCTATTCCTGGATATTCCAATTGACTGTGATTCACCAATAGTTGTTGGTCGAGGATTCCTGCGTACGATTGGTGGAATGCAAAATACCTCGGAAAGAATTTTTTCGACCTTTGATGGGTTTTGTCCCCAAACCTTCTGTGCTGCAAGATCAGATTTTATGAGAAACGCATAGAGTGATAGTGACAATGAGGAGGAATATGTGATAAAAAGGAATAAGTTTGGAGCACCGATATATGGCCCGAGACCTGCTCCATATCTGAACTGTACCAATCCGGAGGATCGCTCATCAGCTATACAAACGGTAACTAACCCGTTCTAGATAATTAGTGTTTGGAAGAAAGCAGTTAGTTTCCTTGGCTCGTTACCAGTACCATTAAAGCAAGTCAACTAGAAGCCAGATGATAAAGGTTCGTATACTAAAGAAGAAGAAGCGACAGGGCAATGGCGTACGGAAATAAGGGTAACTGATCTGTATGGAAACATTTATCTGCAAGGATTCACAACAAAGAATACGGACATGAAATTATCGAAGTACCACAAGTTGAGTGACATCATGTCACCCAATGTCACCCAACTAGTTTACGTAATGAAGAAATGAAACATGTTGGAATAAAGGAGTAGCTATATACTCCCATTTTTTATGTTATGTTTTAAAAATAAAATCATTTGTATAAATCCATAAGGGATTACATTTGATGTACGGATATTAATCCGATATATGATATATTAAGTTAATATGATGGATTGAGATTATGTTTAAATTATGTGTATAATGTAAGTTTATTAAAAAACGAATATATATATATATAAGTACACCGCACTTCTGGGAAGTGCGTTTCACTTTAAAGCGGGTTTACATAAATAAAACTTGCCGAACACGATTTTAACACATTATAAAAAAAAACCCACAGCAGCAGCATGATGATGAGGAGTAGTATCGAGATGACACGAGTTGGTTGCGTGACCGCATGTTTGGGTCACGTGTGTTTTAAAAATAATTTCAAAACATTATTATTATTATTATTATGATGTGTAAAATGCATCCGTTGGCATTTAAAAATAATATTATCGTACTTTATATTATTAATATATTAGGATTATTACTATTTGTGTGTTATGCAATACTTATATTTGTAACAGGAACAAGAAAAAGAAAAGGAAGAAAAGGCGCGAAGAAAAGATTCATAATATCACAATTGAAAAGTATATTTCATTTTTTTATTTTATCTTTTCTCTATAATATTTTTCACATTGAGGACAATGCTCATATTAAGTATGGGGGGGGGGAGATAAACTGGGAAAGTTCTAAAAATTCTAAAATCTTAAAAAAAAACTTTTTGGAAATAAACATTTTATTGATCACATACAAGCAATCCGACTCGGGATTGATAACATTACTAGCATATTTATTCTACCCAGAAAATTACGAGGATTAGATCTTAAGGATTCATGTATCTATTTTTTATACCTAAGATGATTTTATCTTTAGCTTTCTCGAGTTAAGGTTTGATTGCAACTGCAGGTGTCTCATCCGTCGTTACGGTTGTGTATTTGTAGTTTTGTCGCCTTTTCTGGAGCATTGGTATCGATTTAAATTATATGAGTGTGCCGGTGATTTGTTAATTCTAGAACTTGTGCTTGAAATCTTTATGAGACCGCAGTAGGAACACGTTCGCGTGTTATAAACATTTACTGATTAAGAGGTGATAAAAATATAAATATAAGTAACAAATAATTTTGTTCAAAAATATTTTAATAAAATTATCTGAAATTCTATCCGTACGAATTGAAGAGATTAAGTGTTGCTATTATATGCAAAGAAGTGTGCTTATTCTAAGTATGGGAGAAAGCAAGTTTCCCCCAAAGTAAAAAAAGTAAGTAATGATATAAGGGAATAGTTGGTTACATTACGGATAAGGTGGATTATGATTTACTTATAAACCTTTTTCTACAAATAATAAATATTATCACTAAATAAAAATTACCTCTTTTGATGTTTATGTTTGGTGCTTACGCCATGTCGGTGAAGTTTAGTTTCTTGTACAAGCCTATGGTAATTTAAACATTTCATGACTGCGTGTATGAGCGACTTCCGTTTACTATCATTTTTACTAAATTGAGCGAGTGTGAAAAAGAAACTTATCTATAAAGATTTGTGAGTTGCTTTGTCGCGTTATCTATGCGTGTGATCATAAATTTGTTTTACTAAACGAAATTCTTTCGCTTTGATTGCTTGAGGGCAAGCAATAAGCTAAGTATGAGGGGATTTGATAACGCTCCAAATATACATAAATTATCCCTCGAAAATACACTAAATATATACGTTAACGCATGAAATATTGCAAAGTTTGCTTGTCTGTTGTGTAATAATCGTTTTAGGACCAAAAGTGGCGAAAAGGACTAACGATGCAAAAGAAATCCAGTTAAATGCACTAACGGTCGTTAAAAGAAGAATCTAGAAGAAAATCTAAAGATGAGTTAATGAACTAAGCCAAAGTGCGGCGCACACATTATTTTGTGTGGCGTACTTATCAACGGAGTAAATGCCATTTAATTAAGCACCAAGTGCGGCACACAAATTTTCAAGTACGGCGCACTTCTCCTGCAGTTACTCCCAAAACATAAATGATTGCAATGATTGTGCAACCTTTCAATCCCCCAAATTATGCAACTGAAGACCCATCCTCAGCTAGAAATAAGATAATAAGTGGAGGGTTTGATTAACTTGTGAAAAATACGCAAAATGTAACCAACAAAACTTCTCCAAACATAGGAGGGTTTTGTATACCTAGATTGGCGCCTTAAAAGGCTTAGTGGAGAGGTTTGTCTTGGGTTGCGGCCTCGTAGTTTACTTGGGCTTTCGCCCCGATACTGGACGGTTTGCTTACATTTAAGAGCCCATTACCGTTATTGCTATTACATCGTATATTAGTTAATGCTGAGACCTATTATAATTAATGAATGAGAACTTCCCATTGTTAGCATCCATATTTTGAGGACTACAATCCTTCCCCAGGAGTGAGTTCATTGTGACACTCCTTCGTGAGATCAATGAGATTGCTTTTGTCGTTAGTCTCTTTATGATCTTTGTCTTGTCAACGTTTAGCTTGTTTCCTTCTTTTTTTTTTTTTTTGCTTTTTGACTCATTTTTTTTTTTTCCTTTTTTCTTTTTTTTTTATATTCCTTTTTTTTTTTTTTTTATATTTTTTTTTTCTCATTTTTTTTTTTTTTTTTTTTTTTTTATTTTATTTTTTTTTTTTTCTTTTTTATATTAGTTTGTTCTTTTAATCATTTTATTTTTTTGTTTGTAATGCTTTGTGATCTATGATCTTGACTTTTGTCATTGTATATTTGATGTGTCTTTTCGTCCGAGATCTTTATAATCTTCAGTCCTTCCGTTTTTGATCGTCGCGTGCGCCCTGGATCTTGTGTCTTGACCAACAGGCTCATTACTTTGCATCATCTTGAAAAGCTGGCGTAACAATCTCCCTGAATTGAGATATCTTTGAAGGAAGATCTTTATATCAAGTTTGTGCGGGAAGTCCTTTGTCTTTAATTCTTGAGCTTTCATGATTCATGAATCTGATGCTTATAGTATGTCTTTGTAAGTTGAGAATGGCATGAGATGTGGTAATGAATCCGACTTCAGCTGAAATAAGCATCACCATCTACCATCTTTAGTTGAATCCTAAAATAAAACACGTTAGCAGAATAAAGCCGTGTGGAGAATTGTGGCTCTTTGTCATTCGTCCAGATTTGGTTAGTATTACACTCAGTTTGTAGGACGTTTTACAGTATAAATAATGTACCTGAGATGTCAGTAGATTCAAAGAATCCATCATTGCAAGGGTTTACTCCTCCTCAAAGCCATGGAATCTTCGTAACACAGATGTATTAGATTTTCATGTTGTAGTTCTCATTACCGAAGTTTCTCGCAAAAAGAGACAAAACACGGTAGAGTGAATCAATGTTACTATCCGTTCTGATTAAGCCGTCAATTCAATTTCTGGACAAGTTGTTGATTCACAAAGAATCGCACCATCGTTTCTTTCTAGTTGACACAGTTCGTGATTCATATAGAGAATCTCGCAAAGTCACCTACCAAGAGCTTGTTTGATGCTGCTAAGCAGGTTTCACATCTTCAGACAGTGAATACCTCTAAGTTCACTCGGATGTTCTGGGCACAATTACATGGATACTGCGTAGGACTCTGTTAATAGCTCGTGAACTGAATTGGGTTCAACAAGTGTTTAGTAATGGAATGTGTCCTAATGAGATTTATTTATGGATCTCTTGGCTCTAGACTCGATTAGTGCGTTTTGGTTTTAGTAATCGGAGGCTGGAGCAGACTGCCACCTATTCAATATCAACTAACTCGGAGTGAGAAAGTCAATAGAAGTCGTGTGTATCTCCGTGAAAAATGAGACAAGTTTCTTTTGAGAGAAACCCGAATGGCTGGGAAGGGTTGTGCATTGCATCACTGGGTCCATGATGTCGTCTTCAATGTCAGCAATCAACATTGTGATTCTGACAGCATATGTATTGACCCGGTTTCTGCCTAAGTTGTGTGGAGGGCTTCTTTCTTTAGACCCTTTATCCATACATTTCTTTTTAATTCTTTAACCCCTTCAATGCTTACCAAGACGTCATTACTAACACCTTGTTGTGATTGTTCCAGTGTTAGCTCAATCTTAGTCGGCATTCTTCCCTTATACACAATTATATCTCCCCCCCCCCATTCATATCTATATAGGTCTGCTATTTCTAACTATGGAGTGTCCTTGGGTAGTCCCTTCATCGGTTCTGGTTGGATCATAGGACAAATACCTAACCTTACCACCTTATGACTTCAGAATCGTCGTGAAATAAGATGTTGTAGGGTATGAGATCGTAACCATAAAACCTTTTTCGAAGAGTATCAAGAAACTTATGAGTTCGAGAAGATCGTGTTACTATTTCAAGATCACATTTTAAATACATTTCTCCCCTTATTTTAAATACTAATTCACTTAGTTTTTGAAATACTTTGTGATTAAAATTTGTCTTGAAATACCATGGGGAAAACTTTTACTTAGCATGAATTAATGGCCAACGATTAACTGCTCCGCCCCTCGTTTTACATACGTTTGACACCAAAAATAATGATACCAAGTTGTAAAATGAATATAAAATTGAGGGTTAGCATTGGTGAGCACACAATTTTGAAAGATTATGAATTGTCATTGAAGAATTCTGAAAATTATGTTCAACCACCTATAATCATCTTATAACAATCCAGAATCTATTTATAGTACATTATTATTCCTTAGATGTTATTAAGGACTTTTATAATGTGTTGAATAACATAAGAGTTGTTCATGTATATGATGTATCAAACAATCATTTAAAACATTGTTTTCGAAAAAACCGCTCTCTCGCAGAACTTTGATTCATTTAAAAAAATGAAGCAAATGTAGAATATTGTCTTGTAAAAAATATGAGGGATGACGTGTTGAACACAAATTTTGAAGAGTTTGAATCATCATTGAGAAATCTTGGAAAAATTGTGTTTAACTTTTTAAAAAACCAAATGTTAGAAGACTTTTTCTATTCTACGCTAAGGATAAGCGACTTATGCGTCACTCTCCTTGTCGTTCTGGGTCCGAGTTGCAATCTGAGGTGAGTTACAAAGTCATCTAGGAAAAATTAGAAATGACATGTTTCTAATAAAGTCTCATTTGAAATAACTCCAGTTCGACTTATTTGCACGCCGTGTCGATGTTAATCAAACATTTCTAGTACGTAAATTGTTATCGGTTCCAAGAGAAATTTTAGAAGAATATTTTTTGAAAACATTTTCTGAATTTTTTTTGATATGTTAGTATTGTTCTGTCTTTTGAAATTTTATATTTTTGGTATTTGGTTTTATAAAATATATTTACATGTTTACCTCAGCATCGTTATGTGATGGTGAAATAGTAATTCTAACTCTTGTCGTGATGTAGCTGTCTTGTATGCTTGAGGAACAACTTTTGGAACCAACTTTGAACTTGACTGTTCATTGTTGTGGTCGTGAATTCCGAGTTCTAAACTGTTATGATGAGAAGTCATTGCTTATTCATCAGATGAAAATTCCTTGAAGCCCTGTGATTCGTAGTTTTATATACCTAATATATATATATATATAATATAACCTTAAGAGAGAAATTAAGAAAATTACCAAGTTTTCCTTAATAAAATTCACTCTGTCGAAAATCTACTTAATATAATATATATTACGTATGTTAAAACCGAGTAGTATGATACGGTCGTTATTCCCGAATGATAGTGAAATTGAATCCTACGTTTAGTTCGGATCCTGAGTTTGAATCCGAGCACAAGATATTCGATTTGAAAAAATAGAAAAATTCTTTGAAAATTAAACAAATTACGGAAAGCAATTATTAAGCGAATGGACTAAAACTTAACCCTAAATTGTAGATTAAATTTCCCACTAAACAAAGAAAAATCGCAGAAAATTATTAAAATAAAAGCCCGAAGTTGTTATTCTTGAGTTTATAATAAGTTTTAATTAAACGTAATTAAAAAATTAACCCTAATTACTACTCTTAATAACTTATACTAATGGACTAATGGTGGCAAACGCATCCTTAAGAGACTAAACGGGGAAACTTAACAACAAAGGAGGGCCAACTTAGTAAACAAACTTAATTGAATCGTTACACTAATTTACCTTAGATCTATCCCGATCACAATTTAAGTCACTATGCATTCAGAATTTTAAAGAGCTTAAAATGAAAAACTCAATGAAGCAAAAGTTGTAAGGAAGCTAATGGGACAAATTAACTAAAGCTACTTGGCTGAAACTCACAAATAACTCATTAAAAGCTTATTTCTAACTGACCTCAGAAAGAAGGTTTTGAGCTTATCTTTACTTTGCTAGCTATAAATGCTCAATTCTTATGTCTTAATTCTAAAAAGGGAAAGTGATCTAGAAAGCTTATGATGTGCTTAATCTAAAAATGCAAAGAAAACTAAGCTAGAAGTGCGTTTAAACTACTGAAATTAATCATGAAACAAGCAAACTCAGGAAATAAGCAAAGTAACACAAACTCCAAATAGACTAGAAAACTTAATAAGCTAAACTAGACTCTAGAACTTTAAGGACTTATTAAACTACTTATAATCTACCTATTTAAGCTATAAAATCTAGACCCATAAGCTAAATTAACAAATTTAAATCCTAAGTACTGTTTTTGGAATTTTAAGGTTTTTTATGACTTTTGACAGCAAAATAAGCTAAGACAATAAGCTAGAAAACAAGATTAAAGACTTAAACTATATTAAGCTATATTAAAACTTAACTCCTACTGAATTTGGTAAGCTAATCCTTAAAATTATCTATCAAAATTAAGCTAAGAACACAGCAGTACTAACTGAGGTTAGTACTGCTAGTGTAAAAGTTCAGCAGTTCTTTCAAGTGAAAGCACTGCTGAAGCAATTTTGATTTTTGATAACAGAATAAGCAATGAAATAAGCTAGAAATTGAAAACTAAAATTAAATTTATAATAAGCTATAACTAAATTTAATCCTACTGATTTTAGCAAGCTAAAATCTAAACTAACAGTACTAACTGAGGTTAGTACTGGTAGTGTAAAGGATCAGCAGTACTAACTTAAGTTAGTACTGCTAGTGCAATTCAAGAGTGCACTAAACCAAACACCCCTTTATCATTATGTCAGAAATAAGAAAAGCTATTTGGATTGAATCTAATGAACAAGTACTAAGTACCAGATAAAAACTAGCTTAGAACAAACTTAATTAGCAAATCTTAACAACTAAATAAGCCTTAATCTAAGATCTAAACTATTTTACTATATTTTTGGTTTTTAGAGGTTTTTAAGACAATAATATGAAAATCTTTGATTTAAACTAAGAAAATTGAAAACAGATAAACAACTATGAAGATTTAGCTAAATAAAACTCAAATAAGTACTAATAAGCAAAGAGAATAAACAAATAAGCAGATCTAAACATAGCAAGCAATGATATCATTAATTAAAGCTAGATTATAAAAAAAAATTTAAAGGAAAATGAAACGAGAAACTTTACAAACTCCTTCTAGCTAAACAAGAGGACCAATAATCGCAGCTACATGCTCCCTCCCCCCCCCCCCACCATAGCTTATTACTAAGCTAGGGTATAAGTCCTTGGGATCTACTTCCAATTTAAGATCCCTTTCAAAAAGCTCTAATCAATAAGATCCATGTAAGAGGAGGGGGAGTTTTTGATGTTTGTAGGTTATGTAGATTAATACTGAATTCAACAAGATCTATTCCAGCTTATAGACTGAAAGAGCTTAATATTAGCTTATTTAGACAATTTTGCTTATTAAGAGAGCTTATGACTTTAAATGAGAGCTTAGAAAACGAGATTTAAAAATATTAGTAAATAGATTTGCACTAATTAACGCTATGTTTTACATTACTTAAAAAAAATTACATTTAAGGAAAACACGAAATTAAACTAGACTAAAAATTACTAAAAACCTAGATGGTGTGTGTGTGAGAAGTGAGGCCTATTTATAGATCCTGAAAGAAGCTTCTAGGATCTCTTGCCCTGCTCTCCATCTTTCAATTACTCAAACTCAATCATTTCTTCAATCATCCAAGCATCAATTGTAGCCGTTTGATCAAATTGTGGACACCTGAGGATTGCCAGCGTGTCATTCCATTGATGTGACGTTTGTGCTTCTTTTGGTAGTGTTTGAGTACAAAAACCCACATAATTTTGTGCTTTCATGCCATGTCAGTCCTTGTCACCCGAATTGTCCTTTGTAACCTTCAATTTCTATTTGCCCCTTGATGTAAATGGAGGGTGAATTGGGGAAGACGAATGAACAGTAATTGTTCATTCGCGCCCTTTTTTAACTGCTTGGGTAAAAATCAGTTGGACTTTGAGATTGTGACACTTCTAGTCCCTTTCTTCCTTTTCTCTCTTTTCTAGTTATAATCTAGTTTAAGAAATTGCAAAACTGGCCCTTGTGGTTGTTTTAAAGGACATGGGCTAGTTATGGGCTTACTAGATCCGGGTAAGGCCCAATTAGAGGAGGGGACATTTTTGGTCTTTTGTAAGAGTTGAGGGACCAAAGTGAAACATTTTGAGGATTTGTCCTTTTGTGTTTGACTTAGGCTTGACTTTTCTGGCTTCGGCTTGGTACTCTTCTAATTCTCGTATCCGTGCTTGTTCGCTTTTGACTGTTTTCTTGTGATTTTTGATTTATCCGTACCTGCACACACAAAACACAAATACAAGCATATTTTTGCCATTTTTGGTCTGTTTTGGGTTTAATTGGGTTATTTTAGGTACAAACAGATATGTGTATTCTACACTTATCAAAATTCCCCAAACTAAACGATTGTGTGTCCTCACGCAATATCACATGCCTTATAACCAAATACCTCGAAAATTTCCCAAACTAAACCTTTGAAAAGTAGCAAAGATTTTTGTTGAGAGAGATAAGAGATCACAAGTTATAAAACACCCGACTTCCCATTTTCTAAGATTTTTCTCTTTTTATGATTTTTCTTGATAATTAACTACCTAAATTTATTTGTGTTGACATAATGTATTGTTTTCATTACCTCATTGGTAACTTTTAGGATCATAGAACAAAAAGCACAATTAAGTGTCTAAAAGATAACTTCATCATCCCCGATTTTTCACTTTTCCCATGCTAAGCTTAAAAATAAGATCACTGCTAATTACGAACTAAGATGCTAAGACTACTTATAATTACAACTTGTGAATTCCTCTTCCCGACATAAATCATAAATTTAGGTGTGTGTGTTCAAATTAATTTAAACCATTAAATCCACATATTAGATAGTTGAAATCCGACCAAGCTTTACACATGGGCCTTTTGGGCTAATATGTTAATCACTTAGTAGAATCACAACTCAAAGCAAACAAAAACCTCCTTAGCTAAGACATCGTTGGTTCACTTGTCCCATGAATGACTTTCTTCTCTAGCGATCCCACCGTCATCGGGTAAGTGCTAAGGCTTTTGACACCCCATCCGGAGAATACTAACCGAAACGCATGAACTTCCGATGAAAAAGCTTTGTAGACTTTTGCAAACCTTAGCTCAAAAAGAATACCTTGGTTTTGGAAAATGAAACTTTTACTATTTATTTTCTAATTTTGAAACTTTATTATACTATTTACATTATTAGGCTAGGAATTGGTATCACTTTTCTTTCAACGACACATCGGCCACGCCTCCGACAATAGCTCGAGTACTTATTATGATACCAACCCTAAATATACACCCTCCATCCTTTCTTTCGATGTCACATCGGGAGCGAACCGACAAATGCCCATGTACTTTATTGCGATGGAGTTTGTATATTAATTATTAACACTTAAGGATTTATAACTTGCATCCTTTTTATTCACCAACTACATTTTATAGATTTTTTTTTTGATTTAAACTTTTGCAAATAGAAAATTTCGTTTCAGAAAACCAAAGTATAAACTCGAACTAAAATTCTTATTTACAAATGATGTTTGACTCATCATCGATAAAGTTTTTTCTCTGAATATGTTGATTAGACTTTTAAGAGTAAAACTCTAATTTGCAAAAATTAAAGAGAACACGTATAATTAATCATTTTAAGAGCTTCGGGGAAGAAAAATCACAAGTTATTCTTATAAGCCTTTAAGTTTTCCAAATAAACTTTGTTTAGCATCCTAATTCGTAAACAACACTATCATCTCTTATTCTTCACAAAAGAAATTTGCAAATACTTAGCCTATATAAAATCCAACTCGGCATATTTAAAATCTACTTGAGATTAGCACAAGTCTTCATTTACTAACGATTTCAAGTCTAGCATGTTTAAAGTCTACATGAGACTAGCACAAACTATCATCATTAATTGTTAAGGGAGAAAGCTAGAACTCTACACGTACGATCGGGTCAAAAATTACTTCTTATTCTTACCAACGGAAAACCTACATTTTTGTCTTAACACTTTTTTTTTATATATGATAACTAAAAATTTAAAATTTTTGCTATTTTTGTGGGAAAACGGGTACGTGAGAACAAAACAATAAGCAAGCAACATCAAATCGATAGATTCCCTTCCCCAAACTAAAACGAAACATTGTCCTCAATGTTTAAAGTCGGGTTTCTACGAAAATCTAAGCCGTTTATGAAGTATGCAAAGATAAACGTTAATCGATAAGATGAAAGGATATCGGATCTCCCCAAACTAATTTCACACAAAGGATGAGAAGCTCGAGTAGAACGGGAAACAACACCCGAACACGAGAGGCTTCAAGGAATTTGTTGGGTCGATCCTACAAAATCACAACAAACAAGCTACAAATAGCGAGAAATCGGAAAGAGTATAAGCCTCTCTCAATAGAACACATTAGATAATAGAAAATAGAGAGAAAATAGAAAGGATAAGTATGGGGTGATCTCCCATGAAGCGGCTTGTTTTTGTTCACCGAGTCGCAAGCTCGACTCGATCCCTAGATTTAGTTGTCCTTAGGGAAAGTCTGGAGGTCCGGGATAACCAATGGTGGTGTATCCCCTCCATAATAGTGCTTAAGACGGTGGCAATTGACTTTGAAATTCAAACCATCGGCATAAGACAACTTGGCAATGCCATAAGGATAAACTTCGGTGATTGTGAAAGGTCCGGGCCATCGGGATTTGAGCTTTCCGGAGAAAATCTTTAATCGGGAGTTGAAAAGCAAGACTTGATCACCAACATTGAAGATTCGGTTCTTTATCTTAGAATCGTGTAGTTTCTTTGTCTTCTCCTTGTAGATTAGCGAATTCTCATAAGCTTGATCATGAAGCTCGCTAAGTTCATTGAGTTGAAGCTTTCGATGATCACCCGCGGTCTTTAAATTGAAGTTGGCATGCTTAAGAGCCCAATATGCCTTGTGTTCTAATTCGACTGGTAAGTGACACGCTTTTCCATAAACTAACTTGTACGGAGTGCATCCAATTGGAGTCTTGTAAGCGGTCCTAAAAGCCCATAATGCATCATCTAGTTTGTCTGACCATGAGGCACGGTTTTCTCCGACCGTCCTCTCTAAAATTCTTTTGAGACCTCGATTCGTGACTTCAACTTGACCACTCGTTTGAGGGTGGTAAGGAGTCGAAAGACGATGGGTGACACCATATTTTGACATGACTCTTGCAAACTTATCGTTACAAAAATGGGTCCCTCGATCGCTTATAATTGCTCTAGGAGCACCGAATCGGGAGAAAAGGGATTTTAAGAACTTAACAACTACTCTAGCATCGTTGGTGGGGAGCGCCTTGGCTTCAACCCATTTGGAAAGATAATCGACGGCTACTAGAATATATTTGTTTCCTCTAGACGACGGAAAAGGTCCCATAAAATCGATACCCCAAACATCGAAAATTTCACAAACTTGGATTGCATTTTGAGGCATCTCATCACGTTGAGAGATTTTGCCTTGTCTTTGACATGCATCACAAGATTTGATCAATTCGTAAGCATCCTTATAAATTGTAGGCCAAAAGAATCCGGCGTCAAATACTTTCCGAGCTGTGATGTTGGCACTGTGATGGCCCCCGGTGGGTCCTTCATGGCAAGCCTTGAGGATTTCAAGAGCTTCTTGGCCAAATACACATCTACGGATGATTTGATCCGGAATATCGAGCAATAATATCCTAAAAGGATAGATTCATCCCTCGTCATCCACTTGTATTAGGAAAGCATGTAACGCAGGCAGCAGAATCACTTTTCTTCTTCGTAAGCTTTGCTCCTTTTTTCGAACTTTGCTTATCCCATATATTATAAAATCTTGCTTAAGTTTATGAATTCTAATTTCACAATCTTTCTCGGTATTCCTCATCAATCTCCTCGCCTCGAAATCTTTTATAACCCAAATCATTTATTATTTCCTTAATCTCTCTATCGACCAATTGTTGTTCATGCATCATTTCCTCGATACTCATATCCTCTATTTTCTTTCTTCGATCTCTTATTATTTCTTCAAGTTTTTCTTCCATTTTATTAAGGACTTGTAAAATTCCTTGATGATCGACTAAGTCTTGCGGGGGTTGTGGTTGGTCAAAACCGGAATAATCATAACTCGGGTTAGGTTCATAGTAAGTTTCATTGATCGGTTGACATTGATAATCATAGTGAGGACCCCCGCAATAAGCACAACAAATATATTATTGAGAAAATCTTGGTGAATTTTGTGGATAATAATTATCATTAAAGTTTTGATTGTAACACGGCTCATGTTCATAGACAAACAGGAACTGTGGTGAACAATCATAACCATAATGAGCATTTATTTCCCACATTATCTCACACGAATTAATCTCGATATGGGGTTGTGGAGGTGGTGATAAGAAAAAAATATGGAGAATTCATTAACAAAGTTAGGCTTTGCTCGAAACATAGGTATGAATAGCATGAGGTCTAAACTTGGTGGCGTTTGTGGTTATGTCATTGCATGTTCCGGTTTAGAAATGGATCGGATCTTTTGGTGGAACAATTTATCCGTATGAGCACCCTTTCCAACAAGTTTACCAAATGAATTGTCGCAAATTCACCTCGCTCACATGCAGCTCTCGTGCAATCACCGACTCATAACAAAAATTTGGTCATTTGTGGGAGGTTCTGCGAAGACTTAACACCGGGTCTGATTGACAACGCATGGCTCTCGAAGAGCATTAACAACGTTGGTATTGTCGTCGGATGATTCGAAAGTATCTTGAAAGTCTTGGAAAATTCCATTTGTAACACAATATGTCATTAAATCTTCCTCAAATTCCTTTCGTAAAAATGCACATCCACGACAACTCGGACCATCAACCGGGGTTCCACATCTTGCACACAACGCGGAGAAGGAGTCGGGTACTGGGAAACAAGAATCTTGTCTTCTTAGATTCCCTATTGAACAAACATTCTCTAGTTACATCTTCCACAAGTCGAGCATTCCTTGATAGCGTAGAGGGATTTTGAACGATGAGACGCCATAAGAATTAAACAATTTAGAGGATTAAGAAGAAGAATTAAATGGTTAAGAAGAAAAAGAAGATTATTTTTGATTTTTTCGATTCTTTAAACAACATATTTTATTTACGGACAAAACGAGAGACAACTTAAACCAAATAATCAACTCACTTCACGGTAGCTCTCAAAAATTGCTTTTCAAGGTGAGTCGTTCCTCGTAAGTGACACAAATGGCAAGTTTTTGAATCTTTGGTTCGATTTGAGAACTTTTCAAGTTCACCGGAACTTATTTATGATAATATCTCAATTGAAGATATTATTTTTTGGTGTTCGTTTACCAACTTTGTTTATTAATTTTTTTTTTAAAGAAATTTTTTTTATATTTTTGATTTTTTTTATCTTTTACTTATACTAAAAAGAAAAGGAAAATATTTTTTACTTTTTTTTAAAAAATTTATGATTTTTTTTTTATTTTTGAATTATAAAACAAGAATGAAACTTTCGAGGACGAAAGGATCTTCAAACCAAATAAACTAAAAATGAAAGAATCTTCAACACTAGTCCCCGGCAACGGCGCCAAAAACTGATTGCAGTTTTATATACCTAAAATATATCACAATATAATATAAACCTAAGAGCAATTAAGAAAATTACCAAGTTACCCTCGGTAAAATTCACTCTCAAAAATATATATAATATAGTATATAATATGTATATTAAACCGGGCAAATATGATCACCCAGGTCGTTTCCCCAACGACTAGTGCAATTGAAACTTCGATTAAGCTTGGATTATGATTTGAATAAGCAAATAAAAGATTTGATGATCTATATCTACCAAATAAAAGCAATAATAAAAAATTAAAAAATTAAAAGCAATTAAACAATTTAAAAAGGAAAATGGGAAACAAATAAAATGCTACAATTAAGTAAATGCACTAAAATTAAACCCTAAAATTGCAAACTAATTTTCTAAACCTAAAATAAGACAAAAGAAAATTTTTGGAAAAAGAAAAAATTACTATTTTTTTGCTTTTTAGATTAAAAGATATGATTTTTCTAAAATTTAAACTAATTAAAAAAAACTATAAAAAATAAATAAACTATTAAAAATAAAATTCTACAAATTTTATAAAAATTACACTAGATAAAGAGAATATGCAGAAATTTTATAAAAATAAAAGCCCTAATTTTTATCTTTTTATAAAACTTTAATTGAACTTATTAAAAACTTTAACCTAATTTATTTAATTAAAAAGAAAATAAAAGAAATTGAATCTAACTAGGACTAGCAGGAAAAACTAGAGGGACTAACAGTGACAAAAGAGAAAACTAGAAAGTTATAAAAACAGCCCCTGAAAGGCCTACCGGTATTTACACTAAGTCCAATTATAAGCTCAAATTTTTAAAGTGCTTATCACTAAAACTTGAAAGAGCAAAGTTGTAGAACAAAGTAAGTAGAATAACTTTTACAAAAGCACTTATGTCTGAAAAGCACTAATAAGCTCACAAAAAGCTTGAGAAGCTTCTGCCCTTAGAAAGTGGTGTGTTGGACTCACTTTATCAACAGCTCTTCAGTCAAATTAAGCTCATTTTGAAAAAGAAAAGATGTTCTAAAGAGCTTATATGTTGCTTAAGCTAATTAAGAAGAGAAAAGAGAGCTAGAAACTATATTTGATAGCTGAAAATGAAAAACAATCTTGCAAACTCAGAAAACAAAGAAATAAGCACAAAATCCAAATAAAGCTAAAAGGCACAAAAAGCAAAAAACTAGGTTCTAAGCTTCTGGAGAACTAATTTTAACAAACGTTTTGACTATTATATAAGCAATAAAAACTAGAACCTTAAGCTTAATTTCACAATCTAAGAATCTACTTTGGCAAACTGCTGTTTTTGGCTTTCCAGGTTTTTAAGTGACTTTTAAAAGCAAAATAAAGCATGATTATTAAGCTAAAAATATAAAATGAGTAATGATTTATGCTAAATCTTATATGTCGACTAAGTTAAGCTAATTAAGATCCTAAATCCTACAATAGCTAAGCCAATTATAAGCCTAAAGTTCAGCAGTACTAACTAACTTAGTACTGCTGATGCAGAGGTCTTTTAACAGCTGATTAGGCTAAGAAAATAAGCAATAAAATGAAAACTAAAACCTAAGCTATATTAAGCTATATCTAAACTATTTATTTCTTAAATCTTAAAAGCTAATACCTAAGAATGCTTATTTAAAAACTAAATCAAAAGTGACAGCAGGAAAACTCTTAGTTCTGCTGAATTACACTTGACCACAGCAATGAATCAAAAGTGCAGCCGACCTTGTTGGGTTCATACTAGGTCTAGGACACACTCAAAAGATGTGTGTAAAAACACAATTAACTACTCACAAAGCACAAAGAACCTTTAAATCAAAATTGCTTCCTAATCTTAAGTAAAAGTCCCTGGTGCTGAAAGCAATCTTATTTAAGCCATAACTTTATAAATGAAAATTAAAACTTGAAGGAAAACAATTAAACCGTCCTATTTTTGACTAAATCTGATATGGTCAAAAACTTTTATCAAAAAAAAACCTTGACTATTTAAGGTCAAAACTGGCCTAAACCAAAACAACCCCTTTAACTAATCTATTATCCATGTTAAGCATGGCTAAATTGAATTTTTAATGATTTTAAAACTTAAGAGACCAGATAGCTATGTGCTTAAAAGTACCCTAACAAACATGAATAAGATAGGTTAAGCTAGATAAAACTAATTTAAAAGCTACTCCAAATATTTTTGGTTTTTATGAGTTTTATGGACAGAAATGTAATTAATGATTAAAAGCTAAAAATTGAAAGAAAACTTAACTATCGATTAATAAATAGATGAAACTCAATAAGCACTATAATATGCAAAACCATTAAGCAAATAAGCAATTCTTAAACTAATAAGCAATTGAACTAAATATTTAAGGACAAACTGAAATTGAAAGAAAACTTACCAAAGGCCTAGCTAAACAAGGCTATGACTGTTCTTAGAGCTATTCTACAGCTCTCCTAGCTTTTTAATAAGCTATGAGTAAAATCCATGGGAGTTCATCCTTTGTTAACTCCCCTTCCAAAGCTTATATTCAAATATAGTAAAGGTAATTAACTGTTTTAATGCACTTAAGTATGTTTAAATCCAAATTGAGCTCAGTCATGAGCTTAGAGACTCATGAGAGCTAATGAGCTTATTGAAGGCTTATGACATAAACAAGTTAAATTGAAAGCTTATAAAATGAAGAAGGACTTATGAAAAAACTAAATTGCATTAACTGAAATAGTGATTACAAAGCTTAGAAACTGAAAATTACATGATACTTTAAAAGGAAAAATTACATTTGAAAAGGTAAATTTGCATAAGCTAAAATTAAGCTAAAAATTAAAACTACTAATTAATCCTACTCTTAAAATCTAACACCTCCGTGTGTGTGATGAGAGCTTCCTTTTTTAGGGCTGCCAGGATGTTTTCTCTTTGCCTTTGATCTTCAATCCATTCTCCTTGTTAATTAATAGAAATCCATAGAAGGATCTTTTAGTTTTTATTAGTCATGTTCTTCTTATTAGTTATGTCTATATTTTGCGTAGACATTAGCTTTTCAAAGTGAGAGTCTCTCTTGTGATTAGCTTGTGATTACATAGGTTAATCACCATCCTTAACAGGCTGTAAAGATCTATCTAGAGTGGGATTCAACAAGTGATATCAGAGCTTGTTGAGAGTCTCTCATAAGAAGAATATTCCTGGATTTAAGATCCTTATAAACCTCACAACCAAACACCTCTATATACCTTTAAAATGGCAGGATCTGACAATGATAGCGATGATGATAGTGTTCATAGTGAACCCACCATTCCTCAACAACAATGAAACATTCAACCTCAAATCATTACCACTGTCTCAAACAACAATGCAAAGTTTCCTTATTTGAAGAAGGATGAGTATGAGGTTTGGGCTATGAAGATGGAATATTGGATCACAAACAATGATATGAATATCTGGAAGGTGATTCAAAATGGCAATAGCTTGAAAAGGACTGGAAGAGATTATGATAGAAGGGTCATTATGCTTCCCCCAACAACTGCTGATGAACATATTGCTATTCCGAGGGAATCAAAGGCAAGAACTACCTTGCTTTAGTCTATTCCTGATGATCATGTGGTTGATTTCCATTATATGGATGATGCAAGGGATATATGGAATGAAGTCAAAGCTAGGTTTGGTAGAAATGCTTAATCTAAGAAGATGAGAAAGTCTATGCTGAAGCAAGAATTTTCAGAGTTCAGAATTAGTAAAGCAGAGGGATTGCACAAAGGGTATGACAGAATGTAGAAGATTCTAAGTCAGCTTAACCAACTCAAGGCCAAGCCAGAGGATGAAGATATTAATCTCAAGTTTCTAAGAGCTTTGCCTTCATCATGGTCTCAGGTAGCTTTAACCTTGAAAACCAAAGGTGGACTTGAACTTCTTTCTTTTGATGATCTGTACTACAAGTTAAAGACTCTTGAGGTAGATATCAAAAGATACTCTACTTTTTCTTCAAGCCACTCTGCAGGTCCAAGCCATTCTGCATTTGTTAGTACCATTAATGCTAGCAAAAAGATGTTATATCTAGATAGTCCATGCTATTCTTCATCTACCTACACTGCTCCATCAAATTCTAAGACTGGGTCTCACAGATCTGGTAATATAATTGAAGATGTTCTTCAATCTTTTGTTGCTGATACTGAGCCAGAACAACAACTGGCTTATGAAGATTTTGATCAGATAGAAAAATTGGATCTGGAGGAGATGGACTTAAAATGGCAAATGGCTATGCTTTCTGTTAGAGTACACAAGTTTGAGCAGAAAGCTAGAAGGAAGATTGATTTTGATAAGAAGGAATCTGCTAGGTTCAACAAGAAGAAGGTCAGATGTTACAAGTGTCTTCAAAGAGGTCACTTTGCTAGAGAATGCAAGGCAAAGGGAGGAAATGACAAGCAGAGATATTCCTCATTCAAGATTCAGGAGATTGGAAAGAAGGAAGAAGATTCTAAAGCATTGATCACTGTTGATACATTAGTTGATTAGACAGATCATGATGGTCAGAGTAATGGAGTTATTGCTTCTAAGGAGTTTGGTATGATTGCTGGTTATGATACTGAGGATGCAATTGAAAAAGGTGCTGCCAAGATATACAACTTGATCACTGGAGCTAATACAAAGGAAGTCAGTACTGCAGGTGATGCTGGAGAATTTGCTCTCATGGGTGTCACTTCTGAGGTACATAACTGCCCTTTTGGTTGTGACAATAAGTATAATGAACTTCAAAAGCAGTATAATGAACTTAATGCACAAAATAGTGAATATTTTATACAAGTTCAAGCTTATAAGAACTCACTTAAAACTTTGGAAAAACAAAAGAGAGTTCTTCAGAAAAATCAGTTGACACTTGAAGACAAGATTAGGGTGTTGTCTATTGAACTAGAAAATACAACTAATCTACTAAAACATTCTGAAAGAATAAATGCTATTGCTGAGACTGCTAAGAAAGACTTACAGACAAAACTTGATAATCACTTAGTTCAAACTGAAAAATGGAGAACCTCTTCCAAAAACTTGTTCAGATTAGTTGATAGTTCCATGTCTGTTAGAACAAAAGTGGGTTTGGGATTTAATAACTATATAGGGGAAAATGAGTTAGGATGGGATGACTCTGCATTTAGTGTATTTACCACTAACTCTGAAGAAGTGGAAGGTAGACCTCATTTCAATAGGTTTGCCAAAACTGATAGTATGAAAGAGTTTAATTAAACTAATTAAAAATTAACCTAATTACTAATTAAAACTAATAAACTTAATTAAATTCTTAATCTATGACTAAGGTGGCCAAAAGAAAGGACGGTCTAGAACTAATATACTAACGGCAAGGACAAACTGAAAAACACTAGATTGAAAAGTTACACTTTCTACCCTGAGAATCTACCCCGATCACAAATTAAGGCCCGAATTAAGGTGAGATTTGAAAAAGTGCTTAAAATGAAAAACTTAAAGAAGCAAAGTTGTAAAGGAAGCTAGAGAGAACAACTTTAACAAAAGCACTATAGTCTGAAACTCAAAGATAAGTTCTAAAAAGAGCTTATTAATAAGCTGCTACAGAAACTAAGGGTTTGGGCTAAGTTTTACTAAAACAACGATTGTGAGCTCAAATTAAGCTTAAAGTGAGAAAGGAAAAGTGATCTAGGAAGCTAATGATGTGCTTAATCTAAAAATGCAAAGAAATTAAAGCTTAAACTACTTTTATGCTACTGAAATTGATCAAGAACTAAGCAAACTCAAGAAATAAGCAAAGGAATACACAATTAAAATAAGCTAAAAACTTTAAAAGGCTAAACTAGACTCTAGAACTTTAAGGGCTTATAAAACTACTTATAATCTATCTAATTAAGCTAGAAAATCTAGATCCATAAGCTAAATTAACAAATTTAAATCCTAAAGTTTCTAAGTACTGTTTTTGGCTTTTTAACTTTTTGACAGCAAAAATAAGCTAAGACAATAAGCTAGAAAATGAAATTAAAGACTTAAACTATATTAAGCTATATAAAAACCTAAGTTCTACAAAGTTTTATAAACTAAATCCTAAAATTACTGTTCTAAATTAAGCTAAGAACACAGCAGTACTAACTGAGGTTAGTACTGGTAGTGTAAAAGTTCAGCAGTACTTTCAAGTGAAAGAACTGCTGATGCAATTTGACTTTTAAGAACAAAATTAAGCTATGAAATAAGCTAGAAAATGAAAACTAAAGCTAAATTCATAATAAGCTATAGCTAAACTTAATACTACTGAATTAGCCAAAATCTAAGCTAACAGTACTAACTTGTGAAAGCAGTACTAACTTGGAAGTTAGTACTGGTAGTGCAAAGGTTCAGCAGTACTAACTTGGTTAATACTGCTAGTGTAAATCAAGAGTGCACTAAACCAAACACCCCTTTAAGACTATGACAGGTTTGAGTAAAGCTTTTAAAGAGAAATCTAATGAACAAATACTAAATACCAGATAAAAACTAGCTTAAAACAAACTTAACAATCATGATTAAACAACTGATTAAGCCTTAATCTAAGATCTAAACTATTTAAACTAATATTTTTGGATTTTATGAATTTTTATGACAGAAATTTGAAAGATAAAGATCTAAACTAATTTAAGCAAAAACAGATGAGGACAAACAACTAAAAAGCACTATAAGAGATATTTAAGCATTGATAAGCAAAGATATTAAGCATATAAGCAATGACTAAGCAATGAAAACTGAAATTAGAGAAGAATGAAAAGAGAAACTTACTTGATCCTTTAGCTAAACAAAAGGAACCAATTAAGGCAGCTACAAGCTCTCTAGCTTATGAATAAGCTAGAGTATAAGTCCTTGGGATCTCTTCCAAGTTAAGATCCCCTTCCAAAAGCTCTAATCCAATAAGATCCATAATAGATTTAACTGATTTAAAGTAAGATTAATTCTGAATTCAAACAGCTCTATTTCAGCTTATAGACTGAAAGAGCTTAATATGAGCTTATTGAGACAATTTTCGCTTATTAAGAGAGCTTATGACTTTAAATGAGAGCTTAGAAAATGAGATTTAAAACACTAAAAATTGAATTTCATTAATTAAAGAAGCTGATTACAATACTTGAAAAAGGAAATTACATTTAAGAAAATTATGAATTTAAGCTAAAAATTAATAAAAACTAAAAAATCGACTCCCTGTGTGTGTGAGAATGAGGCCTATTTATATGCTCTGAAAGAAGCTTCTAGGATGCCTTGCCTTGCTCTCCAAACCTTTTAATCTCAACCAATCATTTCCCAAATCACTTGATCATCAATTGTAGTCGTTGGATCAAATTGTGTGTATCTAAGGATCGCCAGCGTGTCATTCCCTTGATGTGACGTTTGTGCTAGTTTTGTGAGTGAATTTAGCACAAAACCCACATAAACTTGTGCTTCTCACCATTGTTGACGTGGCTTTAGCTTGAACTTGAGCTAATGAATCTCTTGGAAAGACTGATTTGACCCTTGCCTTGTACTTATGAGCTCCTTAATTGACCATCTAGCCCTTTAATTTGAGAAACCCTTTTGTTTTTGACTAGATGGTAACTTTCGGGACGATGGGTGAACTGTAACACCTTTGGCGCCCTTATTTCGACAGTTAAAACTGTTGGAGTTTGGGAAGTTTGCACTTTTGGCCCCTTTCTTCCTTTTCCCTTTTTCAAGTTATAAATAACTTTCGGGATTTGCAAGATTGGTCCTTGGAGTTGTTATAAAAGGAAGATGGGCTTTGTTTGACTTTTATTTACCATAGATTAACTGGATTTGGCTGAGGCTTGACTTTCCTGGCTCTCGTGTCCGTGTTTTTTTGCTCTGCTATTGACAATTTTCGTTGTGATTTTTTGACTTATCCGACCAGCACACAACAAAACACAAATACAATCATATTTTTTGCCATTTTTTGGTCTTTTTGGGTTTAATAGGGTACTATAGGTACAAACTTAGCATGGTGTATTTTACACTTATCAGCAATCAAAGTAGCCAACGCCATGAGTCGAAAGGAATGAAAAGGGGATTGTGTTTGAAGAAAGGCCAAGGGAAGCTATTGATGTTCTGATGACGTTGAAGAGAAGAGTCTTGCATCTGAGCCGCAAGGATCTCCTTGTGATTCTTAGTAGATAGTTTCAATTGTAGTTCCTTCTATTGTGTAATCACTAAACTTAATTTCCTCATAGATAGACTTGATAGCTATGTTTTAACATGTGTATCATTCATGATCAATACAACTATGTATTAACTCTTTGAAACATGAATGCTATCTTATTGAATTACTACTTGATAGTGTGTTTAACTATTGAATTAGGTACAGTTGCATGATGTACGTGTTTTGATCGTCAAGGATTGATATAGAACACTAAGCAACCCCTGACTTAAAGTTAGGTGTAGTGGTACTTACTCCTTAAACGTAATGACTCTGTTGCGCAAAGCCGAGCGAGAAGACGAGAACTCCTAATGGAACCAATGGCTGACATCCGTCACCATTTCCCCAGGGGATGATCAATTGAAATAGCTTACGCCTCAAGTTGAAGGGAACAAAGTTGGGAATTTAGAAGAAAATGTCTAGTGAATGTGCGTGGTGGTCTCGATGTGATCATTATACTGACCGATGCCCGATAGGATGTATTGATGAAATACCCAATTTAGATAGTCAATTTCCAATAAGGAAAGTTTCAATCGCCATCTCAATGTCAACGACTATTAAATCCTTGATGCTCGAGTAAATTCTATTGATCTTTTATGTTTTCCTGCGGAAGAAAGAGAATTATTGTTAAAACGGCTTA
Source organism: Tanacetum coccineum (assembly GCA_026074375.1). NCBI lineage: Eukaryota > Viridiplantae > Streptophyta > Magnoliopsida > Asterales > Asteraceae > Tanacetum > Tanacetum coccineum. The sequence goes on from BQNB010015506.1 coordinate 61,109, forward strand.
ACTATCTTAGCAAGCATTGCATAATGCGAAATTGGGAACGGCGTAGTACTCTGCCTACCCATGGTAATAATTATGAAGGCTTCATAGTAAAGCTAGGCCGATGTCACACCCCGCCAAGGTGAAATCGCAAGGCATGATCAATAGGCATGATCAATAGGCATCATCACAACACAAGGCGTCAAAATAGAGAAAACCAAAAATTACTACAATTTAAACTTCAAAAACCAAAGCTTTTAAGACAACGCCCAAAAACAATAATCCAACATTCAGTAATGCATAAATAACAAAACATACAAGTTCAAAGATGAAAACTAAAACAGATAAATTCATAACCTCCGCATACAAGCCTATGGTCCACTAACTCCTCTTCCTAAAACTCTTCACAAAAAACGTTTTGCTCACCTGAAAATGATGCTAAAAAACGTCAACATAATTTTGGTGACAGTTACACGTTTAAAGACTCACTTATGACACCGCGATCTACAAAAATAACATTTACGAACATATACTTGGCTATTCTATCATCAAAATAAATTCCATATATCTGGGTGTCCTGGGTGGATCGTACCCCTCCGCCCATAATATCTCCGCTCGAAGACTGACCTACTTGACTAGCTAAGTCCGTTTCGTTGTCTCACACAAATCATGTCATCCACACATACACATGCTTTTTACCACGAATTCATATCACACAACAATACACATACCAATCATAGAGTTTTCGACAATTAAAAACACATATCACTGTTCATAATTCAAAAACATTTTTAGTATCCTTACCATCCCAAAAAATAAGTAAAAAGTGTGACTTTGTAAAACTCACCAGATGCAAAGCAAATTCCAATCCTCTCACTTAATCTTGCAAAAGAAGCTAAACAAAACAATACACACAAGGATGTATTTTTAGTGAGAGAAAGTAAAGAACATGAAATGCATTAAGTGAAAAATGAAACATACAACCAATCAACCAACCAACCAACCACCTCTCCAAGCTGGAGAGGTGTTTATATACTTACAAGGGGTGGATGGGCCTTGGCTTGATGGGCTTATCCATGGGCCTTGGTCTAACTACCTATGTAAGTTTCTAAAAATTACTTAACGAGCTAACGACTTTTATCTATAGAAGTGACCGACACATTCATGTTCCTAACAAAAACTTTTCAAACGATTTATTTTTGGATTTTTAAAGGTTATATCTTTATTTCTTTTAAATAATTCATAATAAACATATTGTAACAGGTTAATAAACATAGTTTGAATTATATAATAATATGGATAGTTACACAATTTTGTTTTAGTTTTTATAGGATTTTTATTGCTACTTTTTAAATAAACACACTCAAAAAGCAAATAACAATTAACAAGCAAGAATAACTTATAGGCATTCATAAATTTAAAAACACAAGATGCAAGGTAATATTTTTTTGATTTTTCCGTTTTAATATACAAATTTCGTGAATACAAAATTTCAACTAATATGAACATAAGGAATAAATTCCACATGCATTCAGAGTCGAGTTTACAAGTTTTGAAAGGGTTTTTGGTTTTGATTTGATTAAATTCGGATTCTGTTTATGGAAATTTGCAGAAAAGTGTGTCGTCCTTGGTGTAAGTGCGGCGTACTTTCTAGGATTCTAGGAAAACCGGAGCACAAATATAATGTGTGGCGTACTTCCTGAAGAAAAAATGAATTTTTGGTTCAGTTTGCTAAAAAACTGTACGACGAGTTTGAAAATTTGGGTTTGCAAAATAGTAACAACTTAAACAAGAATAATTCAATCCCCAGCAGCGGCGCCAAAAACTTTGATGTGTTTCAAAAGCTTTAAATTTATAAGACTAAAATTAGTGGTTATTAAATGGAAACACACGCGTAAAGTATAACCCACTTATGTAGTATAATATTTCAGGTAAGACCAGGTTGTTCAAAGGGATTGGTGATTCTTAAGAAAAGTCAAGTTGTTTTGCAAAAAAGATATCTTATAGATTGTCACAAATCTAAAGATAAAGGGTAACACTTAATCAAGATTAAAACCGATGTTTATTTGGGAGACAAGAGAAAAGGAAGATAAACTTGGAGTGGCAACGATTCCATGAATTTAAGTATAATCAGATAAATGAACGGGTAGTTTATTTAAAAGATTAACTATTTAAACATAATAAGGAATCCTTTCGGCCTTTAATCTTTATTATGAAAATGCTTTAAGATTGATTCGCGTTTAGAAATAACAAATATAAACTTGCTCAACCAAGTTTGTTAGACATGAGGGTGAGCGTTAAACACTTTTATACTTGGGAAATTAATTATTTTGTTAGCCAATCCTCATAAGGCTAACACCAAGTTGTCATAGACAAACAAACTCGAAATTCAACACTAAATCGAAGTCTTTGGACCTATATCCGAATTGAGTGGGGAATCAAATGATGATTAAGGATCCAAGAATAAAAACATCAAGTTCATATTTACTATTTACCAGAAATCATTAGTTATCCAAGTTTACACTCCATGACCCTCATAATTTCAAAATAAACATGATAAAACTACTCCATATTAAGAACAAGTAAACACATAACAATCATAACAAACTCAGAATACATCATGACTTAGAAGGGTAACAAGATTATACCAACTTTGAGAGCAAAAGATTGTGGATTTCACACGAATTTTCAAAGAACAATTTCTTTTATTTAAAGTAACCCAAAAACTAATAACGATTCTGTCACAATTGTTTATAGCTTCGAAATACAATCTTACTAACACTCTCTTGGATGTATTAAACTCCAAAAATGGATGAACTATGAAGAAGTTTACTCCAAATCTCTAGAAACACTTCTAAACTATAACTAGAGAGATTTCTTTGTTTTATGATTGTTGTTGATGAGATGAGTGTGTTTTTGTGATGCTAGAACATTGAAATTCTTTCTCCTTTTATAGCCTAAGGTGGTGCATCAGTTGGGAGAAAGTGGCAAGTGAAAAGCCTTGATTCAATGCTCCCCATAATGATTTGTAGTTATTGCTGGCAGACGTGCGCCGCACATTATAAAATGTGCGTCGTACTTAGCCTCATCATTTAATTTTATTTCTCCCGCTCTGAAGTACGCCACACTTCTACAAATGTGCACCACACTTGGCGTATTTCACTTAATTCTTCATTTATTCCATCTCTAGATTCTTCTTTAACACTCGTTAGCACTTCTAACTGATATTTCTTTGCGTTTTAAGTCCTTTTCGTCCTCTTTGATCCTGAAACAACTATTATACAAGTAAGTAACTAAACAATCGATATTTAATATATTTGCACAGATAGTTTACATATTTACAAGGGACTACTTATGTATATTTAGAGCGTTATCAACGCCTCAATGGATAACCTAGAAGACATGATATCGATTCTAGAAAAGTCTTTGCCTATCTAAAAAATAAAAGGATGCTTGAAAGAAAAGAAAACAAACCAAACAAAGGTAACAGTTATGCTGATGTATCTTGTGAAATGAATAGCTTAAATTATTAATGATGTAGAAGTATTTAAAAGTGGACCTTTAGTTACCATATTACCATTACCTTTAGTTACAAATAGGTTGTTAACCAAACATTCTTTATCTACGAAAACCATTATCATTAAGTTTGATAAAAGTTCTGATGCAACACCTTCTTCTGATGATACAGCCAATGAGAACATTACAAAAGTTAAAGTTGCAGCTAAATCAAAAGGTTCCACCTCCAAGCTAGAAAAGGTTACAACTCATAAAGTTACAACCCAAAATGCTCAAGCTAAACCATTTCATGATAAAAGCTATGTTCCAATAAGAAATTGCATATTAGGCCTTTCAGCAGCTCATAGATGGGCTTGTATTGGTAACAAAACCTTTGGAATAAGAAAACCAAAAGATGCAATAGTTAGAGATCAAGACAGAAAGGGAAAAAGGAAGGTTTGAACAAGAGGAAATGTTGTTGTTCAAGTTGACAATAGATATCATAAAAAGTGACATGTTTGTTTGTGTTTAACATAGTAACTGAAAAACAATAAATTTGTTACCTTTAAGGTTTGTTTGATCATACATTGAATGGTAGTTGAGCAAACAGTTTATATTCAAGCATCTAATATTTTGCTTATGCATATTATGTCCACTTTAATAATGTTGCTTGAATGTGAATAACTATTTGTGAACTACTATAGTGAAGCCTTATTTAGCATTGTATACTTTAAAATGTTAAAGTAATATGTTTTGATAAGTTTGACTTTTAAAAGTCAATTGGGGTGGTGTGTGATGTGTTTTGAAAGCTTTAAAATTATAAGACTAAAATTACCGATTTATTAAATGAAAACACACGGGTAAAAGTATAACCCACGTATGTAGTATAACGTTTTAGGTAAGACCAGGTCGTCCACGGGGATTTGATTTGTGTTCGAGTAATAGTAGTTAAAATAGACTTTAACAATTTTAAGATAGATTATGCTGGATTCAATAATGACAAAGATAACTACTTGGATAGCTCCATATAATTCTTAAGCATTGGTGATAATTACGATATCAGATTTAGGACTTTAACTTATAAAAAGGGTTTCTTATCAGAAAACGTTTTCACAAATTAACTTGTTTAACTTAAGACTTATGTCTAATTAACTCGATCAAATGTGTCACTCAAATAATCCAGTTACTATTATATCAAATCTATTTTGTTTATCAAATAACATAAGCGGATTTCTCCTTTCAAACGATAAAGACCGTAGACAAATCTTTAAAACTATATAGTTCACAACGGGTCTTTCAACCAATACCGGTATGAGTGTACAATCAAATTTGATAAGATAAGACACAATAGGATTTCAACATAAGCTTAAGATTAAAAAGATCGCAATTATACCAAACGCTTATTCATTATATTAACCTCACCAAGTAGTCATGAGAGATTTAGCCTCTCATGGCTATGGAGTTCATAACAAAGTAAAGAGAATAAACAAGAAACATACTATGCCCAAGTAAGAATATGGATCAAACTCTACCCGTTACAAGTATTGAATCTTACTACAACCTTTATTTACTAAGTACTATGATGGTGTTCTTTGTTCTTCGTCTTTGAATTCAGGTATTGGGGAGGATATTTGAGAGATGGATGAGATGAAGAATGTGTAGGATATCTCTAATGGCTTGAAAATTCGTCTCTATTTATAGGCTGAAAAGGGGTAAAAGTGCGGCACACATTCTAAAATGTGCGGCGTACTTTGCCTTTGTCGGTGCAAAGATCATTAATGTTGCAAGGAAGTGTGGCGCACATTCTAAAATGTGCGGTGTACTTGGTGAGTTAATGCAATCTTTATTTAATTCTCTTAATCTTGATAGGAAGTACGGCGCACATACAAAAATGTGCGACGTACTTTTGGCATTTTCAGCTTTAGTCATTTCTTTTCTTCTAACTTGTCTTCCAATGAGTATAAACACTTGTACTCTGATCTTTTTAAGCTGGGGAAGTCTTCAAGTGAACCTGCACATATTTCATGCTATTAAGTATCAAAAGTTCACGAGAAATAATAAAATATATATAAACAACGCCGCCGAAAACATGTATAATTTAAGCGTTATCAAATCCCTCCACACTTAGCTATTGCTTTCCCTTAAGCAATTAAAGTGAGAAAACAAGATCATTTATTGTGACATGGAGAAAATTTAGATTTAACAAGTGTTTACTGATTTTAATATCTTTTCAGGCATAGACATATAACATAGCACCTCACATAGGGAATGTGTTTGATTTATATTCACTCAAGCCACTCAGATAGGGTTTATATTGTGAAGTCACTCAATTGTGCAGACATAATCTAGATAGCCATATGCTTGTACAAGACACATAAACATGCCCGTTGCGGCGTGAGCACCTAGACAAAAATCTCAAAGAGGTAAAATGTGATACTGATGAGGGTGAGTAATATGCATTGATTCTATGTGCCAAGCTTAAGCCTTATACTTTGAACTTTTTCTCTCTTTTTTATATATTTTTAATTATTCCAAATGCTTCGATAACTAAGGCTGGCACATAACTTCTTTTGTTGAGCATTTTTCTTCAATATTGGGTACTTCAACGGGATAGCACTAAAAGGGAGTGCTTGCAGATACAGGAGTTACATGGGATTTATTTCACCTCTTATCATATGATTTTGTCAATAAATTAACCTTATCGCGGTCTAGTAAATGATAATCAAGAACAAGTTCTGAAGCTACTAAATTACCGGCTCACTCATATAATTTTCAACCAATACCAATGCTCTAGAAAAGGTGACAAATTACAAATATACAGCTGTAACGATGGATGAGACACTTGCAATTGCATTCAAATCTTAACTAGAACAAGCTAAAGGTAAAAATTATCTTAGGTATCAAAGGTGAATACTGATACGTCGTATTGTGAAAACACAATACGGCGTATAGGGTATTAAAATGTAGGGTTTTCAAAAAAAAACTAATTCGCCGTATCCAGAGGAATGGATACGTCATATTGGTTTTAAATTTGGGTAAAAATTCATTGATATGTCGTATCCGTTTTACTAGATATGTCGTATTGGTTTCGCAGTTAAAACAAAGTGGGTTTCCTATTTTCTACCCGTTTGACCCTATTACCAATTCTCTAAATTCATTACTCAATTTGGAGGGAAAAAGGACACAAGGCGAGGCATATCGGCATTTCTAAAAACCCCTAAATCTAAACCCTAATCTTAACCACAATTGATTTCAATCTTAATACGAAAAAGGAAAAAGAAAAGGTAGAGATTCGAGATTATTACCTTGTAGTGGTGATTTGAGATAGCTAGAAATCGTACTCCAAGATTTTTAATTGCGGTGAAAATTTGTGAGAGAGTAAATGTGTGTGTGAAAATCATATCCGGCGTATAAGCTGGGTTTTCATACCCATACTTGATACGCCGTATAGGGATTTGTCCAATACCGCATATTGGACAGAATCGTTGACTCAGTCAATCTAAGTTAAAAACAGTCGATACGGCGTATAGGTGTCACCTCAATATGCCATATTCATACTTGGAGACCAATTTTCCCAAGGTTTAACAAAGTAAAGAAAAACATACCTTGGCCTCTGCAATATCCTAGTGTAAACGCCATCCTTATAATACCGCTTAGGGTCGAAAGGAATGCCAAACGGGGCATAAAAAATTTTAATTATGAAAATTAATGGCTTCCCTTCATGAAAGCTTATCCGACATATCACTTTAGTAATTAGAGTAAAGCTATTTGTTTCCAAAAGTTCCTTTTTTTGGTTGTGATTTGTCTTAAAGCATTTATTAGACTTAACTGGTTTATTACTCATGCAAACAATCATCAATTGGTTTGATGGTTTCCAAACACGATTCAGTATTGATTTCAACATAGTTATTTTCTGGTTTCGATTTTAGATCATCGAGAGGGATTAATTTATAAGAAAGTGAACCCTCAATGCATATAAAAGTATAATCTTCGTCTTCGGAATCAGAAAAAGATATACTAAAATCTAGGTCGGTTTGAATTGCATCATAAATACTTGCAGTCGGTATGGATAAAACATTCTCGTTTGATGTCAATGCATCATTCTAGACGATAGCTGGAAATTCTGCTTCGAAATCCGTGAAAGAATTCAAATCTTCACAATATACTTTACTGTATGTGGTGGTTTCCTAATTAAACGTCTAACCATGTCTTTGAGCATTTTCAGTTTAAAGTCTGATGTATTCCTCCATAGTGATGTTTGGATCATCCATGATAAACCTAGGCTGGGAATTACAAACAAGGAACCAGACTACAAAGCAGAGTACAATTTAAATAATGCAGAAATTTAAACACACAATTAAGTACATAATTAATCAAATACAAACAGAAATAAATTATGCTAATTGAATTATTCTAAGTTATGCTAATTAAGGGTTAAAATACTAATAAAAATAAAGATTAAACAATTTTCACTCCTCGGCAGCGACGCCAAAAACTTGATGTGTTGTCGTGTAGGTTGTATTTATTGATTATCAAGTTTTAAATTTATATTTAGCCGACTTATCCTAAAACAACACTTTAACGGGCAGTGTACCCGGTCAAGATGTAGATTCGTTGGTAAGTAGGGTGTCGAACACTAAGAGCGAGAAAGTTAACCTTATATTCTATTAGTATTTTATTCTAATTAATTAGTCTAGTTAATTCTATGTTATTTCTAATTATTGTTAAACCTATGCTAAACCTAGTTCTAATAACTAGGGGGGGTTCAACCTGAGAGACTGACACATGTTTTGTGGTGACTAAAATCAATTCAATACACAATAATCACGCAAGAAGATATTCAGAAGATAAAAGAGCGGTCAAGCTAAATGATAGAAAACCATATTAGCCATATTAAATCCCATTAAATGTTGGTTTGTTTGTTTAGTGCAATGAGTGCTTATCTCAAGGCGGCATATCATTCTTAAGACTTAGGTGGTACTTCTTCCTAAGACGTAGACACGTTGAATCCTGTCACAATTAATGCATCCGCATAAAGCATCCTTTTAGTTTAGTTATAATCTATCTTAGGGATTAAAGCAATGGTGATCTTGTTAAACCCTAGCCCATTGGGACTTTACCCACTTACTACTTGACGACATTTTATAAACTGGTAGTCTACTGCCCAAGTGTTTACCAATTGATTAAGAACGTACTCGTTTTTCCAAAGGGTCACCTGCCAGGCCAACTAAGCTCACTAATTTAAAGGAAAAGATATGACATTATTTATGATCCTATTAGTATATAAAACGCGATATGGAGATCCATCACAGTATCTAGATCACTTGGTCAGTCTCACTAGACCCAGTTGAATGATGGGTCACATATTCAAGCACATAAAGAAGTATGAAATGATAAACATAATTAAACAGTTAATGATAAATTAAGCAATCGAGATTAAACAAACCAAACATTGAATCTTCATTAAGATGGCTAATACCCGAGGGTATTAGCCCATAACCATTGTAATAATACAAATATAAAACAACCAAGTTAAACTAACCGAGTTGACGAACGATACAAAAAATCAAATGATTACAAAAGTATAGGAATTACGCGGTGTCTTCTATGGATTTAGTATCGATGCTTGACCTTGGCTGCTCTTCGTCTCTTCAGAAAATCGGATGTTATGTTTATGGTATAGAGAATATGATTGAGCACACTAAAAACTCGTTTTTGAGTCTTCTATTTATAGGCTTTGGAAATGGGCTGATACACCGTATTGGGTAAGGTTAATACGGCGTATTGGGGTGAATTCCTTGGAGTGCGCGCTATGTTCACAATCAATTAGTAATAACTGTCTTCAATCACATTTATTGCAGGATCTTTGATTGTTTGACCAGCTGGATACGACGTAGGTAATCAACAGGATATGCCGTATTTGGTATTGAACGTACGCGTTTTCTTGTGAAGTCTAGGCGTTGATATGCCGTATCTTCTTTGCTGGATATGGCGTATGTAGTCAGAAATAAGCATTCTTCAAATATCATCATTTAAGCTCCAAAATGTGCGCCTTTTAGCTTGTCTTCATAATGTACTCCATAATTACTGCAATTACAACTTTAAGCAATTAAGTAACAATTCTTGCAATAATTATATAAAAGTGGGTAATTTACTTGGGATAAATGATGCTATAAAAGTAACGTTATTTGATGTCATCAAATACCCCCCACTTAAATCCTACTTGTCCTCAAGTAGACAATAGAAATTTATTGAAAATGTATCCCAACCGAAGTTAAGGATTTTTCCTTTAAGCATTTCTTTTGTTTAATCACCTGTACAAAACCAAGCACCTCACGAAATATAGGAAATGAAAACACTCAGATCACTCAACTAATCTAGGGTGTAACATTTAATAGGTACGCTCATTTGCTCGGTCGTGATTAGTTTTCTATCATATGCTTGGCAAGGATACATAACTCCACTACTAGAGCTAAGGAGTAACAAGTTAAGAGATAAATTGGGTTTTTATAAGGCTTAAGGTTGATCATTCTAACAAGCTGATGACATCAAATAACGTCATTTTTATAACATCATTTAGCCCATGAAAATAACCCATTTTATATAATTATTGCAAAGAATTATTACTTAATCGTTTGTATTCGAGAATTGAAGTAATTATGGAGTACTTGGTGAAGATTAGCAAAAAGGCACGCATTCTGGAGCTTAAACGAACATATTTGAAGATTACTGTTCTTACACCCAATACGCCGTATCCATCAAGGAAGATACGGTGTATCTGTGACTGCACTTCACAAAAGACCACGAAGAAAACAAGATCAATACGCCGTATCCAGGAACGACCAATACGTCGTATTCAAGCTATGGAAATAAAATATTCTAGAAGATATCGAATGTGGTCCCTATTATAAGAAACCCCAATACGCCGTATCGAAGCCTTTCCATACGCCGTATTGACCTTTTTCTAAACCTTATAAATAGAAAACTCAAAAACGAGTTTTAATCATATTTTCGATACCTAAACCATAAAAGTCAATTTTCAAAGGAGAAGAAGAGTAGAAGAGGTCTTGCAACGTAATTAATTCCATAGGAAACAACTTGTAATCTCCTATACTCTTGTAATCGTTCAGTTTTTGGTATCATTCGTTAACTCGGTTAGTTTACCTTGGCTAAATTATTACTTTTGTATTGATTATGACGTTTGAAGGCTAATACCTTTAGGTATTAGCCATTATTATAAAAATCTAAATGTTTGGTTTGTTTATATCGATTGCTTAAATTATCGTTGATTGCTTGTTTATGTTTATCAGTTTATACTTGTTTCCATGCTTTTGTATACGACCTATCATTCAACTGGATCTAGTGATACGGACTAAGTAATCTAGATGTCGGGATGGCTCTCCATATAGTGATTTATACATCTAGACCAATAAGATCATAAATAATGACCTATCTTTGCCCTTAGATTGTGAGCTTAGTTGGACCGGCAGGTGACCCTAGGGATCAACGAGTATATTCTCAATTAATTAGTAAAGACTTGGTTAGTGGACTACTAGTGTATGAATTGCCATTAAGTAGTAAGTGGGTAAAGTCTCTATGAGCTAGGATTTAACAAGATCACCATTGCTTTAATCCATAAGATAGATTATAATCAACAAATAAGGATGCTTTATGCGGATGCATTTAATTGTGACAGAATTCTACGAAGGAAGAAGTACCGCCTTAATCTTGAGAATGATATGCCGCCTCGATATAAGTAATCATTGCACTAAATAAATAAACCAATATTCTGATTGGATTAATAATGGTTAATACAGTTTTCTTATATTTGGCTAGACCGCTCTTTTATCTTCTGTTAATTTGCTTGCGTGTGTTTTAGTGTCTTTAGTTGATTTTAGTCACCACAAAACCTGTGCCAGTCTCTTAGGCTGAAAACCCCTTTATCCGTTAGATTTAGGATTAACATAGGTTAGCATAGGTTTAACATAGAATATAATTAACTTAGTCTAGATAACCAAAATATTAATAAATTGAAAGATTGTTTCTCACTCTCAGTGATCGACACCCTACTTACCATGAAATTACCACCGATCGGGTACACTGCCCGTTAAAGTGTTGTTTTTGGTTAAGTCGGCAAAATATAAATTTAAAACTTGAAATCATTATAATTACCACCTCATAACAACACAATCATGTTTTGGCGCCGTTTTGAAAATTTAATCTTGATTTTTATTTGATATTTTGGTTTTTAACATTAGATTTGATATAACCCTTAGGATTAGTGTAATTTAGATTAGTGTATAATTTTGTATATTTGTCTTTAATTGTTTGCTTGTATATTTGCTTAGTTGAGTTGTTTATGTGTTTAATTGTCTTTTCTAATACATTGTTCTGGTCGATAACCTGATACGGCGTTTCCACTTCCATTGTATACGGCGTGTCCAACCTTCTTATCCAATACAGCGTATTCGTTCAAAAGATTAATACGGCGTATTCATATCCATTGAATACGACGTATTCAGCATCTAATACAGTAACAGAACTGGTTTTTCGCATTTAATTT